>LOEQ01005143.1:70300-95696 GCA_001685075.1 Bramus lutescens
CTCTCTCTCTCTCTCTCTCTCTCTCTGTGTGTGTGTGTGTGTGTGTGTGTGAGACTGCTCCAACTCCTGCCCCAGAAGCCATATCCAGAGGAGTTTCCCACACAGGCCTGAAGGTAGGAACAATGAGCTGATGCCTGGGGACCATCCATCCCAATTTACCATATACTTCTCTCTGAGGAAAAAGAAAACACAGGCGAGTCCTACAGATTGCAGAAGGGTTCCTGGTACATCTACAAAAGGCTCCCACGCCTAAAGCTCAGTGAACACTGGAGAAGGGTGGGATAAAAGATTGTAAGAACCAAAGAATCAGGGAGTTTGCTGTGAGATCCCTGGCAATATCAGAACCTATACTCACAAAGTCTCACCAACATGCCTATCCAAATGAGAACTAAACAAAGATGCACCAACAGACATGCCAAACTGGATGGAGAGCAGCCCACACAGCCTCAACCATATGCATAGAACCATAGGCAGCTGAGTAAACCTGGAAGCAGGACAGGAGGTCCTTTCCATGGAGGAGCACAGCAATTGGCTGTCCAGTGCCAAATGGTTAGCCCTGAAAACATACATACAAGTAATATTATATGGTCTTAACGGGGTTTATTTAGGAATATATATGAATATACAAATGTATATATGCATGCAGTAACAATGAAAAAAGAAGCTATGAATTTGAAGAAGAGCAAATGCGGTGTAAAGAAGGGTTCAGAAAGGAAGAGGAGGGAGAAATATTGCAATGAAATCAGAATCTCAAAAATAAACAACAACAAAAACATCGGCAGACAGAAATCAACATGGAAAAAGAAAGTGAGGTTTAATCGCTGACACATTTTGCAAAACAGTGAAGACTGAATATCTGTGGCTGTGTGTCTACTTTCACCCACATAATAAATAATAACTCTTGAGGCAGAAAATGAAGTCTTTGTAGCCAAAAGGTAGGGTGAGGGGGCTCCTAGATCGGGTGTGGCACAGGAAGAGCGAGGGATCATGTTGTGCAAGAGGGTAGCTGAGCAAGCGGCACCACAGGGTCAGAAACCGCACGCATCACTAGTGACCTCCATAAAAGGCCTGATCCTCTTCGGTCACTCTTCAGATACACAGACACCCTCCTGCAGCATCTCCAGCAATCCACTTCCGACTGCCTTTTTATGACTTAACAACACAGTTTTTCCTCGAATTTTATGGCATTTCATTAAAGCCGCCAGAAGGTGATACTGCCCCCTTTTTCTAGGAGTGAAATAAATTCCCGTTTTATCGCTTCTGGAAATGCCGGAGCAGCTGTCGGGGCATTTGATGGATCTTCTCAATTACAGCACTCGTGGAGCATTTTATACTTACATCTGCACGGCAGCCCCATGCAGGACATGCGTTTTGCTTCCCTCTCTTGTATCTTGCACATCTTTTTCAGTTTAATGACCAATTTATTATTTTTTCCCTTTTCTTTCTCCTTACTCCTTTTTTCTGCATTCTGTTTCTCCTTTTGTGGTTTGGTTTAGAGAATGATACATTTCTCGTAGAAATTAACATCCTTCACAGAAGAGAAAGAAAGAGAACTTATCCAAACCTTTAGAAAAAAAAAAAAGAAATGACTTAAAATTTTTAAGCAAATCAATTTTGCCTTTGGGGAGTTTCCTGTTAACGTAAGACACACTCTGCACATGCAGTATTTATTAACATGACATGACATATGCTGGGTTTTCCCCTCCTAATGGGGTAGAAAACTCTGGGTGGGCGACTTTTCACACTAATAAAGCTCTTTGTTGGTGGCTTTCTTCATTATCAAAATAGGGACTATCATCTGTGTCAGACAGTGTTGTGGATTACTCAGTAGTGCAGAAGCATAGTCCCTATGAACGTTAAATAAATAAAAGCCATACGGGCAGGATGTGCATGGTAGGAAACACTTCTTTGGCTTCAAGTGTATCCTATGTGGTGGGTTGTTGTTGTTATTGTTGATGATGTTGATGGTGGTGGTGATGGCAATTTTTAATTTGTTAGACATGGCTCTTTTTGGTCGAGTTTTCAGTTCTGTTCTTAGGGATGATAGGTGTTCATGTGTGTGCTCGTGTGTCTGAAGGCCAGAGATGACCTTCAGATGTTGCTCAATAGCCATTACCTTGCTCATAGAGACAGGGCCACTCACTGTTACCTGGAGTTCACTAATTAGGTACTTTTAGTGGTCCGTGAGACCCAGGGCTATACCCACCCAGCTCCTCAGCCTACCGAGCACAGGGATTACAAATGCATGCCACCATGCTAAGCTTTTAATGTGGGTGCTGAAGATCAAAGCCACATCCTTAGGCATGGACCGCAAGCATTTTGTCAACTAAGCTGTCTGTCTCCCCAGTCCCTGGTTTGGGTTTTTGACACAGGATCTTGCTACGTCATCCCCAACTGGCCTGCAACTCACTATGTAGACCATGCTGCCCTCAAACTTGTGGAAATCCTCCTATTGTCACCCTATGAGCAAAAGTTCCTGGTGAATGACAGAATCTGACTGCACATAGCAGTGTGCAAGCATGCAGTCTCTACCCTCAGAGGCCCAGGCAGAGCAAAACCATGAGAGCCAATGTAGTCTATTTAGTGAGATCCTGTCTCCAAAAAAGGAGAGGGGAAACTCAATAAACATGTAGTAAATAAACCAACAGAACACAACTCTGTTACTAAAGACAGATTTTATTAACTTTATCAATTTTTTTAATTGAGTGAAGTTTAACTTCTCAGACCCTTCCCTTAAAAAGATAACAAATGATTTGCTTCTAACATTCTTAATCAGTTGTATCTGTCTCTGAAGTTATATCTCAATGGAGTCGTGCAGTGTATATTTTTGTGCATGGCTTCTCAGGTTCCTGTCATTCCTGTAAGATTAGCACACACTGTCATATGAAGCTACAACTTCTCATCTTATTGTATAGCATCGCATCACATGGATCTACCATCATAGCCACTTACCCTACTTTTGACGGACGCTGAGTTCTTTCTAAGCTGGAGCTAAATGAACCCTTATTATGAATATATGTTTGTGTTTTTAGATGAAATTACACATTTCTCTTGTGAATGTCACCTATAACTTGAATGGCTAAAGATGAATAAGCAGATGTACAGTTTAGAAAGTTTTACCAAACAGAACATGGCTAGCAATATTTGGGTTTAGTTCCACATCTTCATAATCATTATCATTGTCTCTTTAGTGTTATGGAATAGATAGACAAAGCCTACCATTGCCTTAATTTGCTATCTCTGATGCTTGACCAAGGTGGTTTATTTCCTGTCCTCTGGTTATTCTGACAACAACAGGAGTGTATTCTTCATGGTTCTTTGTACCAGAAGTCCAAACTCAAGGAGACAGCAGAGTTGTGTTCTTTTCATAGATTCTAAAAAAGAATTGATCCCTTGACTCTTCCAGGCCCTGAGACTATTGGCATTCCTCATTCGGAGTTTGTATCATTGATTTCTTATGACTTCTTTTATTAACCTTAATACAAATTCATTGTGAGAGACACTTTTTGCAGTTTTTTGGTCACTCTGCAACTTGACTTTCCACTCTTCTAATTGTGCCTGGCTCTCGAATTTTAATGGATTAATCAGTAGGTTCAGAGAAATCCAATGACTTTTCCAGATGCCCATCTAATTAGGAAAGAAAACATGTTCTCAACCTCGTGTGTATTTTCCAAAGCTTTTAAGTGGATGGATGAGTTTCTGTGGTGCAAAAGAGCCACCGGAAATGCTTCCTTTAACACTAGAAATTTTAAACTAATTTAAAAAAAATAGTAATCTAAGAGCTGTTGGGGAATGGATAGTTCACTCAGTAAAGTGCTTGCCTTGCAAACACAAAGACCTGAGTGTGATCTCCAGAGTCCAAATTAAAATGTCTGCCCTGATAGCAATCCAGTAATTCAGCTCTGGGAAAACAGAGATAGGGAGAGTCCTGGGGTTCCTCTGTTAACTACTTTTTTTCATAGTTGGTGAGCTCCAGACCAATGAGAGTCTCTGTCTCAAAAGAAGTTGATGGCATTCCTGAGAATAATACCAAGAAGTCACACTCCTATCCCTATATACACATGGATAGGCAACTAGACACATACATGCACACACATAAAAATGATAATAATAATATATTAACATAATAAATTATTTTCAATAAATTACTAATACTTGACTTCTCAAATTCCAGCTTATTTCATTTCAGAAAATTGATTATCTGGTCTGAAAATTTACATAGACATTCAAAAGAACAGCACAAGCAAAATAATTTGGAAACAACCAAGGTAAGAACAACAACAAAAAGAAATTATACCTCCTAATCAGACTTTCTACAAAGTTACAATAAACAAGACAGTGCAGGAAAGGCGTGCAGATAGATCAGCATAATACAAGTTTAAGCTACAGCTATTGGTCAGTTAACTTTGAACAAAGGTGCCAAGACCATTCCATGGGAAAAGAATAGGCTTTTCAACAAATGATGCCAAGACAACTCTAAAGCCATGCGCAGAAGAATGAAGCCAGATCCCTACACCACACCATATGCAAAAACTAATTCAAAGTGGCTGAGAGGTCCATATGTAAGATCTGAAACTGTCAAACTCTTAGAAGGAAGCACTGCGTACGTCTTCCAAAGCTTGCATGCAGCAATGGCTTCTTAGACAGAACCTTAAACAACAACCAACAAAAAAAAAGTAATAAGTAATTTGGGATTCATTCAATATTCAAAAAAGAGAGCCAGAGAGGTACCTTGGCAGTTAAGAACACTTACTGCTCTTGCAGAGGACCCAAGTGCAGCTTCCAAAACTCACTCAGGCGGCTCACAACTACCTGTAACTCCAGCTCCACGAATTCTACCACCATTGTCTGGCCTCCTCAAACACTCATCCATAATGTGTACACTACCACAGACAGACATATATACATATAAATAAAAGAGAAAATAATTTTTAAAAGAGAGAAATTTTTCCAAAAATTGTACCTCAGAGAGCACCACAGAGTCCACAAAACAGGGCAAAAGATCTGGCAAGGGTATATACAGAATATGTAAAAAGAATTCACTCACCTGAGGGAGAAAATATCTGTTTTTCCAAAAAGTTTTCTGAAAAATCCTTTTTTTCAATAAGAAATGTGCACATAGGGCAGATGAAGAACTCATACAACTCAGTAAAGAAAAGACAAACTGGACAAATTCATCACTGAGCAAAGGGCTTGACCAGGCATCTTTCCAAAGAAGATACACAAATGGCCAGAAATCCCATGGAAAGGTCATCAGCAATACCAGGGGAGTGCATATCAAAAATCTAGTGAGATATCACTTCTTTCCCACTAGGACTGCAAGAATCAAAAGACCAAAAATAACAAGCATTAAGCAGGACATGGAGAAAGTGGAAAACTCACATCGTGTTGATAGAAATATAAAATTACAGCTGCCTTGAAAAAGAGCCCAGCTATTCCTCAAAAGGTTGACAACGGTTGGAATGTGTGTCGGCAGTTTCCCTCCTGAGTACAAACACAAAAGGAACATGGCCACACAGAACTTGCATGTGAATGTTCATGAATTCCTTATTAATAATACTTAACAGGGAGAAACACATGAAATTCGAGGACCGTCCTGAGCCAGTCCTGTCCCTCATTGGCCCCTGGACAGCTCGCCCGGCCCCTCGCTAGACATGAGAGCTGGAGCCCACCCCGCCAACCCTTGTGAGCCCAGCACTAGGGAGAGATGGTTCCNGGACAGCTCGCCCGGCCCCTCGCTAGACATGAGAGCTGGAGCCCACCCCACCAACCCTTGTGAGCCCAGCACTAGGGAGAGATGGTTCCACCCCTCATCGCAGGCTTGAGAGGGTCCCGCATGGCAAGGACCTATGAGAGCTGGCTCAGCCTGATGAGGTGGTCCCAATGGCCCGCACCAGCACAGCTACCACCCAGACCCACATCTTGAGCCTTGAATTAGTCCACCCTAACAGCTCCTCCTTTTATGATCTGCTGGAATGTGTGAAGAGACTGGTCCTGAGGAAAGATAGGCGCAGGATCTCCATGACTCAAAACAGCAGAATATCCTAGAGGAATTTAGATGAGGACCCAGTGATGATGGTGTCCTAGAAACCAGAGGCATTCAACCAGACCAATGACTCATTACAATCAATATTTTGCAGGTGGGATTGATTGGATTAAAGGGGTATACTGCGTGAGACACCCCAGCTCCCGATGCCACTAACATGACTGAAGAGGTGTTGGAAAGATGCAGGAGCGAAGTATGCTTTTTGTTTGTTTGTTTTGTTTTAGCTAATTGGGGGGATACCACAGAGATGGGGGTGCATAGAGGGATTGGGAAGTGAGCAGGATTGGCGTGCGTAATGTGAAATTTCCAAAGAATCAATAAAGAATTATTTAAAAAAAAAGAAGGGAGAGAGGGAGGAGGGAGGGAAGGAGGGAAGGAAGGGAGAAATGGTGAAATTATATTACAATCTCAAAAATAAAAGAAATAATTAAAAGCAACAATTAGCAGAATACGGGGGTCTAAAACAAAGCATGGTGGGTGGGATCAGAGGGACAGGGCCAATTTAACCAAAATACATTATATGTGTGGATGACATTCTCAAACAGTTAAAAACAACAGTTTTTAGCTTTGGTAGAGATCAATTATTATTATTATAAGAAGTATTAGAACTGATAAAATAATGGTAATATAAATCACTATTTTAAATCATTAATATTATGATGTTGTATCCTACTAAGCTGCAACAGAGAATTTCACTATTGTGCAGAGAAAGCAAAGGTAAATTATGGTCAACTTGGCTGGGAGTTTGGTTTGCAGGTGGGGATGGGGGAAATTAATTTTGCAATTTAAATTGTTTTTCATAGAAACATTCAGTCCATAATGTCTCTAGTACTGAAACCCAAATTCCCTACCTCCTTTCTCCCTTTCTTGGGATAGGACCTCACTGTAACACAGCCTGGCTGTGATTGGGCAGGCAGCCTTCTGCTTCAGTGTTCTGAGTATGGGGAAACCGTGGTGCCTGCCCCATCGCTTTTACCACACTATACTTGAATATTGTCTCATGTTTGTGAAATGACATTTATAATGGTGTGTGATTCTCTCCTACAACTTTGATATTGGAAAATGGACAAATACATCATGTCTTCATTATTCTACATTTTGCCATCATTAAGTCACATTCTACATGCTTGAAATTTACAGTGATGGCAGGACATTATATGAGATAAAATATTTAGCACGTAAATGAATACTGTAAACATAGCTTGAGGAAAACCATTTATGAACATTTACAACTTGTGTCCACAACTTGTGTAGTTTACTCACCAGGTGATACTGTAACTACCCACCCTTAGGGCTTTTCTCCTACATAAAGAACTCTCACCATAAAGAGCTCTGAAGCCATTCATTTTTGTGTTTCTAAGGCCTATTGAAGAGCCTGCTATACCATATGCATCCATTCAATAATTATTTATCAAAGGCTTGCAGTTTCAAAGGACTCTACTCCAAATCCTTCTGAATCCATTTACTTAAAAGCAGCTAGCATGTACATCAAAAAATACTCTTTTCCATTTGATTTTTAAAACAACTTCATTAAGAAAATTTGCTGACTATTCTGGTTATATTTCTGTAAGCAATTAAACATCACATCTGTAGTTCCTTACAAAATATAGTATAATTTAGACTCCTCACTAATCCAGTCTTTTCCACAAATTAATCCAAACTAGTGAAGCCTTCTTCTGCTAAGCCAGTATCTGTGCTTCCAATTTGGTTTTGATTCAGACTTCTCAGGCTCTAACAATCCTCCTCTGGACTGGTCATTCTGAGCCCAGAAAGCTTTTGACTTGAAAGCGAGTTTAAATAAACTCTTGGTTACATTTTCTTCCAAATTAATACTAGAACAGATTCTACATGGAGGACATGCAGATCCTACATGCTTTTTAATTTCTGCATGGAGGACATGCATTCCCTACATGTTTTTTAATTTTTGAAAATTAGAAAAGGAAGATGTAACATAAGGATGAAGCCTTGGTGGGTGATGACCAAGGTGCACTGAGCCTCATGGTAATGGTTATGGGACAATGAACAGGGAAGCCAAGGACAAGTATATCAAAAATCAAGTAAAGAAATAACAGAAACTATGGCTGAACAGGCTGCAGAGCCATAACAGCAGCTTTGGGTGAGCCTCTGAACTACTTGTAGGTTGTCAGTGTTCTTCACAGATGTTATCTTTGTGCTTTCTGTGAAATGAGCAGAAATCACCCTTCAACCCAGTCTTAACTCTGTTCTCTTTAAAAAGAACATGCATGGGGGCTGAAGAGACAGCTTGTTGATCTTGCAGAGGACCAGGCTCAGTTCCTAGCATCCCTTGGTGGCTCACAACGATCTTTAACCACAGTTTCAGGGGTCCCACACCCTCCTCTGGCCTCTGCAGGGACTAGGCACACACATGTTGCACATATATACATTCAAGCAAAAATATTCATGCACATGAAAAAGAAAATAAATCTTTAAAATGAACATTAATCCTAATACTTTGACGGTGAGGCAGCCTGATCTCCATGATTTCCACTCTAGCCTGGTCTACAAATCAAGTTCCAGGCCAGCTGAGGTTATATAATTAGATTCTATCTCTACCCTATTCTATTCTATCTGCAGGGGAGAAAGAGCAGACATGTTCATAGATGGTCAGCTATCCATACATCAAGTTCAAATTCTATCGTTCTTAAACTTGTTCATATCTGTGTGCCTTAAACCTTTTTGATGATAGCCCCTTAGACATTTATATTTAGTTTGTTGCAAAAATAGAAATTTCCATAATACATAGGGTAATAACAAACTAAGAGACAGAGAAAAAATCCTTCCTGCTGTAATTAGTTTTTATTCTGCACACAAGATTGTATTGCCCGTCTCTTGGCAGGCAGAGATTGCCCTTGTTCATAAATGCTATCTACCCACAGACTAATCTAACTATCATAAATAATTTGCTCCATTCACAAGTCTGCTTTTCTCTAACCTGCTCATTATTTTCTATATTTTTGCAATAAGTAATACAAAATTGCAGGTCTCGTTACAAATTCAGCAGCTCTGTAAATGATACACCCACCCTGCATCAAAAGTGCTACATCCCTCTGTCTGTCGGGCCATAAAATCTCTATTCAATAAAGAGTCGTTAATTTTTGATCAGCCAAGTGGGGGTTGTAATATTTTTACAACACTGGCAGTATTGCAGAAACAGAAAAGGCAATATTTTACTTGTCGGGGTGGGATGAAGACGGAAGCAGCTGACGGAGGCTCTGAAGATCCAGAGAGCTGGCAACTATATGACCTTGGGCATGTCTCTTTTATCTTTCAGAGTTTAGCACATCCTTCATTAAATATCACCGATCTTCCCAGGTAATTTTAAGGATCAAAAAAACATTTATAATGAAAATATTTATAAATCGCAAAGAGACACATAGATGTGGGTATTATTCTTTAAAATGGGATCTGTTTTAGAAGACCCACCTTACACTCTCTGATCATGGCCCAGCGTCATGTAGGAAACATTCAAGATATATACTATACTATGACCCCCAAGTAAATCCCCCTGCTAGATCTTTGAGTCTTGTGTGAAAGGTTTTTATTGTTGTTTTGTTTTGGCTGAATTATTGATTTTTGTAGTTTTTTTCTAGATAAGAATAAGTGAAAAGTTTCATAGGCAGAAATGAATCTCCATACTCGCTCTCACTCCATCACTTCCTGCGCTAAAGGAGACAGCCTACAGAACCTTAAACCTGTTTTTAAAGACCTCAGTGATATATGGACATTCATTTCCAAGTGCTCCCACCGGAGCCGTTCTAATCCGGGGAACTCTGGGGACTGTTTGAACGTGGCGTATATGAAGTCATTTCTCAGGTTCTGCTTCTCAATGTCATGTAGCCAACAGGCTGAATCAACCACACACAGTAATGAAAACATCCTGTATTTATAGTCGCATTTCTCCATGGGACATCCTTCAGCAGGAATGCCTGAAAGGGTTCTAAGAATTGAAGGACATATTTCAGACATGTCTAACCTGTCTCCAAACCCTATAAAAATGGTCAGGATACCAAATTGTGCTTTTCCCCGCCTAGCACTATAAAATGAAATGGGAGAGTTGTTTGGCTTTATGACTCTCCATGTCATTGTGTCTTTTTGCTATTACATGGGTGTAAAAAAAATAAATAAAAATAAGCTATATTAAGCATTATGCCATGTCACCCCTCACCAAGCAGCGGCACAGCATTGTTGCCTGTGAATTTTGCTTTATCTTAAGAAATCTTTGGAAATACTGGTCTGTAAAAAATACTTTACAAGGATATAATTTTAGATCTCCCCATGCCCCGCCACCCCAGACAAATCTCAAGGCATCTAGAAATACTAGATTTTTTTAACAAAGGCAGAAAAGATATCGTGTAAACTAAAGTTTATATTTTCTTTAAGATATTTGAAGAGGAGTTCATCGGGGTGCATTCAGAACACTCGGAATGCAGAAACAAAACACACCAAGTCTTCAATTATTTATGCTGGAAGAAAAAACATCTGTCCCACTGAAGCTTTTCATTACCAGTCCTTATTCAAAGTGACCTAAAAGCAGAAAGGTTCCCAGGACACGAAATTATTATTTCCTTGGTCATTGTGAGGGCAAGGGGAGGGTCTTTCTCCAGGGAGAAGTGCTTAGACATCAGTGGCCATTTTATGGGCCTGCATTTCAGGAAGGTAGGGACTGCATCAAATCCCACCTGGAAGTACATGGAGGCAGATTCAATCCACTGGAGGAAGATTTTGGTCCAAGGATTTATGTAGACCCAAATGATGGGATTTTTTTAGCCATCATTTTTTCTGTTCTAAGCAGGTTTGGAAATTCATAACTCTGAATTGTGTGTATACTCAAAACATACACTTAGACTTGGATTGGTGCACACCTTCTTTTTAAATCCCAGCACTCTGGAGATAGAGGTAAGTGGATCTCTATGAGTTCAAGGCCAGCCTGGTCTACATAAAGAGCTTTAAGTCAAACAGAGCTACATCATAAGAAACTACATCTCAAAAAAAAAAATCAGGTGGAAAGCAAGGAGAGGCAAGAAGTGCCCTGACAGTGTCCTGATGTCACTATCTGACATCATGAAGACTGAACATATGACTTGAAGGCTTGTGTGTGGCAGATACTGGAAAGCCTTATGATGCACTCTTTATTACATTGCAGTAGAAAATGATTCATCTCTCTACCCTGCTTACCCCTTCCTCCCTCATTGGGAGATGACTTCATCACAGTTACTCAAAGAGATAGTCAGAAGCAACAAAAAATGGCAAAGCTTTGTCCTATGGATGCTCTACTTAGAAGATCTAGAATATTCATGCTTAAATCATGGAAGGGTGAAGATTCCGCATCTTCATCTTTCCAATGACCCACCATTATCACCTGCTAAAATGACAAGGGCAAGGGGTTCTCCAACCTTGGACAAGGCTAGTCCCAAAATTATAATAATGGAATTAGGACAGAGGGGTGAATCATAGAGGCAGGAAAGGAGGATGTGAAGTAAAATGCTTGAATACTGATTAAAAGCTGACACAAGAGACCTAAAGACAACTTGATGGAGAATTTTACACATAACTCTAGACTTTGGGTATGGTAGCCACCAACTTAGACTGAGTGCTTCTACCTAACAAACTGCTTCTCAAAGATGTCTAGAAGTCTTGGGGTGGAAAGATCCTTGTTGTAAATTACCAAATCGAGAAGAATAAGCTGACGAGCAAAAAGGGAAGTAACACATAGAAGAGCACCTTACTGACAGCAGAGCAAGACCCAGCCTAGGACCACCTGACCCCAGAGCCTGCCTGCTGCTCATCATCCCGCCAAGCCTCACCAATACAGCTCTGCCATTTTTCTTCTGTTTCCCTAATCCGCACTCATGACTGTATGTACGTTTGTGCATATGAACATACATAGATGTTTTATATATGCACACATGGATGTGGAGTCCAGAGGACAGCCTCATTAATTACTCTCCACTTCATATTTTGAGACAGGGTCTCTTGCTGAACTTGGAGCTTGCTGATTCATCTAGGCTGGCTGGCCAGTAAGCCTCAGGGATCTTCCTGTCTCTCCCTTCCACTCTGGGATTACAGCCGTACACCAATGTACCTGGCCTTTCTTACAAGGTTCCTGATGATCCCAAAGTGTCCTCATACTTGCACGGCAAACAGTTTACTGACCGAGCATCTCCGTCACCCTTTATTTATGCTTTTATACACATACTGTACAAAAAGTCAATAGAATTTATTCCATTTAGACAGTTATTTGGGTTGATAGTGTGCTTTTTGAGATACTGATGGGCTCATTGGAGTATGTGAATAACTATTCACTCCACATTTATTCAACAATCCTGAGTTCCAACGCCAAGCCAAGCATTGTGCTGTGCGCCTGAGAGAGTCACAGCATACTGGAAGAGATCACATTAAAATGAAAATAATTTCTTGGTTTCCCATGGTACAGCAAGGCATAGCCAAGAGATTAGAGCTTGCTTATTGAGCTGCAATCCAAAACCACATTATTGGGCTATAATTTCCTATTTGATTGACACGAAAGGACTGAGCAACTGGCCCAAGGTTAAGCCCCAGTCGGCAGCAGTTCATTTCATTTATTTTATTGTCTCTGACATACTATGTTTTCATCATTTGCTCTCTCTTAATAGTCTTATGTAATGTTCCAAATGTATTTTATGTTTTACAGACATTTTTAAAAATTTAAGGCCAAAGAAGCAAGCATGTCAGCACTCATGTTGGGCTGGGTCCCATTTTGGCTGCCAGTTCTCAGGACAGCAAAACTCCCCCACAGTTTGGCTTTCCCCCAAGCCCGTTTCCAGGCTATGGAAGCAGTTAATTCTGCCCTAAATGCATGCTGTGGCCTCATCTCCTCAGTAGCCTTCTATCTAGGCTGAGACTTAATTGGTTTGGGTTGGATAATTCATAGGGTCTCATTAGGGCATCAAAACACATACTAGGCTCTGTAGTAATTTTCTCCCTTGAAAGGGCATTGATTGGCTCCTTCACTGGGAAAAGAATCAGCTAAAGGACTCTTGGGTTTGCACAAAAAGATGAGTCCACAATGGATAATTTCAAAGTGTATTGTATAATCAGATTTCTTTGAGGCTATCTGTTGATCAGATTTCTCTTCTCTTAAAAATAAAATCTTCTCAAACCCACACAAGGGCAAGTAACAACCAGTTTTCTTGCAGAGTCTATGTGAATGCTAGCTGTTCTAAGGTTCATACTTGCTAGCCTCGCAGGTTTGTCTTTTGCCCTGAGATAGTCTTCATTAACACGAAGAGAGAAATCCTAAAAATAGCTTTCCTGAGTATTCTGACATTCACTCTGCCTCCCATTCTTGTTGTACAGGTTAAGCCAGTGCCTCTTCTCTATCCACTCCTCTCTAAGCATGAAAACACACTGTCTGAATACCCACGGCTCTCTGCTATGCTTTTTCTCTGGCTGCATAGAGAGCTCACCCCTTCCTCTGGGGTGAGTGGAAGCAGTGAAGCTGACAGCGGGACTGGGTAACTCCTGCCTGCCTCTGCCTCCCAAATGTTGGGATTAAGGACATGCACCACCAATGACCAGTGGACCCGAGCTATGTTTTTGGTTTTTTTTAAGATTTTTTTTCTTTTATGTGTATGGGAATTTTGCCTTCATGCACATATATGTGTACCATGTGCATGACTGGTGCCATGGATCCCCTAGAACTGGGGTTACAGGCTAATGTGAGCTGCCATGTGGGTGCTGGGAATTGAACCCTGGTTTTCTAGAGGAACAGCGAATGCTCTTAACTACTAAGACACCATTCCAGCCCCTGACCTGTGTTTACCCTCTCGCCCAGAGCTTCCAGGAAGAATAAATGAAGACAACTTGGTAATGTTATCTTTGAAGGTCTCTTTTTCTTCCTTGTCTCACCTCCAAATTCTACTACAAGGACTTCTTATTGTCACCTCCCAAATATGATGCTTCCATTTGACCCCTTTGTCCCAGCATCTGCTTCTGAGAAGCCTAAAGAAAAACATAGTTCAGTCAAACTTTAACCTTCACCTTTTATCCTTGAGGTCATTTGACAGCTCTACTGAAACAGAGGGGGGCCATAATCACTCAGGTGACTTCCTTTCTATATTGTGATCTGGAAACCTATAGAGTTGGGTTAGGGGCTGATGAAGTAGAGTTACCAAAAGCCTAGTTTCAGAAGTAAAGTAGAAGTGAGACCCATCAACTTGGCCCGAGGACCTCAGACTGGTATTTATAGGAGGACAGAAAATGTCCTGGGGAAACGCTCAGTGGTCCTGCAGTGAATCCTCCACATTACCTTACTCAGGACATCTTTCTGCCACACTGAAGGTCTTTTGAAGGTTCTCTCATGTAGAATGATGGCAGTGAGGACAAGGAGAACAATGAAATAGCAAATTAATCAAGATAAATTTGATGAGTATGCTTCTTAGAGATGTTAAGAAGGCCAAAAAAAAAGGGATAACCTCCGACTGGTATGTCATGGGGAAACACAAGCAAAACTTCCACCAGCATCTCATACATAATTTCTTAGATACAAGCCTGCCTTGGTACAGCCAGGAATCCCCCTGGCTTAGTGTTACTATCATTACTGAGGGGGATGACCTGCTGGCTTTCTCTCTCATCACTTTCTTTTAAATCTGATATGACCCTTAGCATCAGCATGAATGAAGCTGTGAATGGGACCTCCCTGGAGGATTATAGATTCTGAATCCTCCAGGACTGTACCATAATGTCCATGTCAGTCAGTTTTGCCTTTGGGCATCTAATTTGCCTGACAAATCTGAGGGCTCAAAGAAAGGCAACCACCTCCCCAGTGGCTCCACAGATGGGAGTCCTGTGGTGAGTAAGTTATTCCAGCATGTTTGGCATTACCTTATGCTGAACATTCTCCTGACAGGTCCTCCTCATTTCTTAATAGCATAAAAGAACTCAGCGTTATTAGGCATGAGTCTCCCTGTCTTGAGAAACACCATGGCCTCTTTTCTGGCTGTTTTAATGGATGTCCTAAAGGCATCTGGATATGGCATTTCGCATTTGGCAGAAACATATCAACAACAATATTTTTGTAATTAGCTTTGGAAGCCCCAGCCTTAAACATACAAGGTCAAGTGTTCCAACAAGCAAAATACACCCACTGCAAAGACAACTGTGTTTTGAGAGTGGATAGAGTCAGGGTGGGAATTCATACAGCAGCCTAGTGCATGTGAGTACATTTTGCAAAATCAGCTTAGCTGCAAATGTAAGCAGAAGTCAAATCATTGGCTTGGCTGGATGCCTAGCAGGCATTATATAGTTGTTAGCTTCAATAAGAACAGTTATTCCGAGTTATGATACAGACCAGCTTTTAAAGTCCTCTGGCTAGCAAATTCTTTCTGGAATGCTGTTAACTACAAAACTCAATACACAAAAGAAGTATATGTCTTATACATTCATCTTTTATTAGTATTCTGTCTGTGAATTTGGCCATAGACCTGGCACTACCCCAAACATCACATGCATGGTGCCAAGAGGGTATAAATGAGTGAAGAAGACATGACCCATGGATTCGGAAAATTTGGAGTCTACAAGGAGAATCAGACTGTATTGAATAATGCCCAAAACTGAAGATAAAGTACAGACTTGTGTATAAAAATTACACATGTGAACTACTTGGTTCTACAGCAAATAGGCCTGCAGTGGTCATTAAATGAGGAGTGTCCATTACGACTTTACTAGAGAATTTACATTCAGAATCACATAAACACTGAGAAGTAAGAAACTTATGCTGGAAGAATCTGAATTCTGAGTTCAGTTATAAAGGTTTGGAGAGTGAGGTTAAAGCCAAGAAACACAGAGACCATTGTCATCAGAGAGAGGTGCTTAAGTCACAATCCAGAGGCAGAAGTAGGTCAGTTTCACGCAAGAGTAGCAAGCCTGGCTGGCTTAAACAAAGACTCCATCAACGAGGAAGAGGCCAGTGAGACTGGGAGGCAAGCATTCACCTTAGTGGCCAGCCAGAGACGTTCAGATTTGATGACCAGAAAACAAGGACCTGCTGTAAGCTCTTTAAGGACCACAGCTGCGTAAATGGCAAGGACCACAGGAAAAACAAACATGTAGGACTCGTTGTTTTAAAATTAAGAATTAAAGACAGTAATGGGGAAAATAGGGACACTTCTGAACGCATGGCACGCGGAAAGGCATAGGCCAGATGCTCACGGTATCAGTCCTGTTTTCAGAGTGTGATGGAGAAAACGCTTCCACCGACTCCAATTCTGGCGCCAGCTCATGATGACAATGGTCTCTGGCTTTCTTGGCTTTAACCTCACTCTCCAAACCTTTATAAGTGAACTCAGAATTCAGATTCCTCCAGCACCAAAAAAAGCAAAATATTTGGAGATGATAAAGTTACCTTGTTGTAACTATTTATTATAATTTGCCAAAAGACAGTGCACCTGAGATGTAAAACACCCAAAAGAAGGAGTCTTTCTGAAGGCTTGAAGAAAGCAAGAGAGTTTTAAAACGAGAAATTTAAAATGGGATTGAAATGGGCGTAAGAATTCTTTGAAGTGACCATCTTACTTCACTAACTGATGGTATCATTCCCTTTGCAATATGTGCTGACTGATGTCCCTGTGCTGAGTGTGCCAGGACCAGATGGGAGATCCAGAAGGACAAAGGTTTTTGTCAGTCTTGTTCATTTCTATATTCCCAGGTCCCAAACAGTGTCTGGCATCAAGCAGTCACTAAATAAATAATGAACATGTGTGTGCAGGAGTGAATGAATCGCCTTGCATCAGGAGGTCACCAAGATCCTCCGTGAGTCTCTGCCCATGAATTTAGTTCTTAAAAAAAACATGTGAGGAGTGATGCTTTATTAAAATTTGTCTGAATCCTCGGAAGACTTAGTCGTGAGTTACTGGGAGAAACGCTGTCAACTAGATGTGGAGGGGCTAATGTAAACAATGCGGCAGGGTAAATAAAATTCCTCCCTCGATTTGCTTTGCAAGTGTCTGTAAGCTCTCGTTGCACTTTGAAGAGTCTGAAAATGAACACTGTGAACCATTATGGATATGTCTCATGTAAGAAATGCAACACACACATCACAGGGTAGACCCATGCAGAGAGAGGACTCCTATCTACATCAGGAGATAGATGAAAGACTATCATTCATGTGACAGAATCCATTTGTCACTTCTGTGGAAGTTCCTCTTTGACTGAATATTTTAATGAAGTGACCAACCACTAGACCTAACTGTATTAGTAAGAATGAACTAAACTATAGAAAATAAGCAGATGCATGAACCAACACAAAGCAAAGCTAAAATGTCAGCAAGGTAGGCCACTGACCTCACTATAGATTATAGTTAGAAATAACAGGTTTATTCTATATATAGTTTTGTTTGTATATTAAATTACATTTCATATATTTTTTTAATTTCGGTCATCCCAATTATTTGTATTCCCTATACTGAGCAGTCCTTTCCTCATACCAAACTGCCTAGGAAGTGTGTATGTGTGTGTGTGTGTGTGTGTGTGTGTGTATGTGTGCATGTGTGCACGTGTAAACCTTGGCACACGTCAGAGGACAGCTTCTGATGATCAGTTCTGTCTTCCCACTATGTGGCTTCCAGGGATCGAACTTGGGTCTTCAGGTTGGGCAGCCAGAACCCTTACCTGCTGAGCTGTCTCACCTGCCCAGGAATTTTAATCAGGATGCTGGTTGGTGATCAGAGAGTAAAAGTTTCCTTGGGAGAATGTTTTATGTAAACCCTAGAAAATCCCCAAACACCCACACCTGAAGAGATCTGGGTATCCTATCACCAGATACTGGTGTCCCCAACATCAGGCTTCTTTTACCACCCAAATCATAAGTTTCTCTTGAGCAGAGACAGCAATGAGAAACAAGATTAATAAGCTCTTTGTGATGAGCAAACTGGTCCTCGAAGATGTCCAAGCCTTTATTCATCCTGGGAATCTGTGAATATGTCACTTTGCATGTCAGAATGCACCTTGCAGATGCAATTAAGGTGATGGAATTAGATTATCCAGCTGGACCTAATCTAATCATATGAACTCTTAGAAGCAATGAATTGTATTTTCTGTTGAATACCCCTTACGGGGTGGAGGCCGCTGGATGCCAAAATATCATATCTTGGCATTTGAGAAAACAACAAACAGAAACAGACTCAGTCCTATTTTTCCTAAAGCAGGTCATAAAAGCTCGCCAGCTTTCCCTGGACGGAGCACCCTATGCCTGAGGAATAAAACACTGTTATCTCAGAAGACACAGGACCACAGAAGCCAATCAGGCCTATCTAAGCCCACCTAGTTTATTGCTATTAGATTGGACCCCTTTGCCAATAATATTTCTCCAAACCCATTATTAACCACTAACATGGTCCATAAAAATACACAGATGTCCCGTTCTCTGGCCCTCCTTTCTGAAGGTTACTATGTCACATAAAATTTATAATCATTAAATGTATGGATTTTGTTTCTTACATGGAAAAAAATTCCTAACCTAGACATGGTGGTGCATCTCTGTCATCCTCAGTTCTTGGAATACCAACATGGGGTGAATTGTTCTTTGCCCAGGAGTTCTAGACCAGCCTAGCCAACAAGTTCAAAAAGTACAAAGAGAAACTTTCTCTCTAAACCTCCCTATAATCTTGCTCATGTTTTATTCACTATTTTGTACAACAGCAGTCATTAGGAGTCAGCATTACACAAATACTGCCTCAGCTGCAGCCAGTAGGAGAGAGCACTGCATACACACTGCTCAGATGCAGCCAGCAGGAGACAGCACTGCATACACGCTGCCTCAGCTGCAGCCAGTAGGAGACAGCACTGCATACACCCTGCTCAGCTGCAGCCAGCAGTTGACAATAGGTGAGCGCTAAGCACCAACAGACCCAGAGAAAACCCTTCCTTTTCTTTCCTGCTCTGATAGTCAGTGCTTTCACCCAAGGTGCCAGCACGGCTGCTCACTGCCTCCTGTATCACCATAACATAAGGATCAGCTTCTAGCCCTGGATCTGTAACACCTGGACAGTTCTTGCTTGATGAAACTCCTAATGCAGTTGATTTTCCTCCAAGTGTATGCAAAGCATATTACGCTCCTTTGATCAAAATTATGCAAAAAGCCAGATGTTTACTTTCATTATGTCCTACAGACAGCAGTTGGTGTTGGATGCACTAGCTGAGCTGGTGTTAAAGCTTCTCTGTCCTTCAAATTCTGTTTGGCATTGAAAGGGTGTGTATACAAAGGTCTGTTGGTTGGCTTTGGTTTGTTTTCGTTTTTTCTTATTGTCAGATTCTTTTCTTAGTTTGAACACAAACCTGTAAAGACTGTGTTTTGATAATCTATATCAAGGTTAAAAGCAGGGATCATTTATTGTCTTATCACATCCATGGGTCACAAGTATGAACAGAGCCTGACTCAACTGTTCCAGGTCCCCAAATACCAAATCAAGATTCTGGCAGAACTCTGTTCTGCTTGGGGAGATACCAGGAAAGAATTTGCTTAGGGGACATGGAGGATGTTGGCAGAATTTCCTTCTTATGTTTGTATTTATTCTTTTTGTTTGGTTGGTTGGTTATTGTTGTTGTTCAAGACAGGGTTCCTTTGTAGCTTTGGTGCCTGTTCAGGAACTTGCTCTGTAAACCAAATAGGCCTCAAACTCACTGAGATCTACCTGTCTCTGCCTCCCAAGTGCTAGAATTAAAGGCAGGCACTACCACCGCCCAGCTTCCTATGTTTGCATTCTTGACATTCATTCACCGTTTTGCTGGTTCTCAGCAGAGTGAAGACTCTCACTTGCAAGGGCTCTTCTCAGACTTTACAGAAGGCCTACATCTGCAGACAGTTGCTTCAAACCTTTTTTTGCTTTTGGCTTTCTCTGATTTCCTCTCCTGCCTCCATTCTACTACGTCTCCCTGACTCCAACCAAAGAAAGATTTGGTTTTGAAGGGCGTGTGAGCTTAGATTGATCTTTCCTAGATAATAAGATCTACCACCCTATGTTGCGTTTCCAACAAGCAAAGTAACAAGTACCCAGGTTCCTGGTGTCCTTGGATTCCTGGACTAAGGATCTGAACAGTTGGGGATGCCAGCTTGTCCCCAACAGACAGCGTGCAAGTCTTGTTTCTTTCTTGCTCCAACACAGCTCATGTTATCAATGGTAAAAGGCACTGAACTGGGGACTCCAGCATCTTGTTCATTAGAGCAACCTGTTCAGTTGTGGGGTATTTTATTAGATTTTTCTATAGTTTTCATAGAACTTCTTCCCAAATATATATATTTTTTACTCTCTGCTTACCATGCAGAATTTGGATCAAAAAATTCAGCGCTTGTGTAGCCTGATATCAGATATCAATATCCTAAATACGGGTTGGTAGTATGACTCTCAGGTTAAGAGTGTTTATGACTCTCACAGAAGACACAGGTTTAGTCACCAGCACCCACATCAGGTAGTTTATAACCACTGACAACTCCTGTTCCAGGGGATCCAGCACATTCTTCTGGCTTCCACAAGCACCTGCACATGCATAGTGCACAGACACATGCAGGCGCACACATGAACATAATTGAATAATAAATAAATATTAAATATATACAATGTACATTAAGTATAAATATGACATCTTAGCCCATTTTTTATGCAATAACAAAAACCTGAGATTAGGTAGTTTTAAACAATATGATTTTATTATTACTTTTCTGGGGGCTGAGAAGTCTAAGATCTAGGCTCTGATTTTTACTGTCTAGTGCATGTCTTCTTGCTACATCTTCTGTGGCAGAGAAAGACAAGGGGGAAAGGGCAAAAGAATTAATAAAACATGGCCGTGGGGTCAAATCCTTACTCTCTAATTGCCTCCTAAAGGTTACACTTCTTGATATTATTGCTTGAGGCTTATGCTTTAGATGGGCAACAAACATTCAAATCATAAGAGTTAACTTACAAATTTATATTAATGTGGATATACATTAAAGTTAAATACATATTTTAAATGAAACCATTGTGGCTTACACATTGATTCAACTGGATTTTAGAATATGCTTCAATAGCCAGAACAAGACCCTTGACCTGGAATTCTCCGAACATTCTATTATTTTGACTGAACCATGGTGGCTGTCACAAGGTCGATTCTGTTATTCCATGTAGTGTCTGCACCAAATCCCTCCTCCCCAAAAAATTCAGTGAAAGGTGGATAGTGGAAATTAATTTTAGAAAGAGGCAAATTCATATAGTACAAGTACATGCCTTTTCAGGACTATCAGGAGAGAAGACTCGAATTCCAGGATCTTAAGAGAGGATGCCCATAATTAGTAGGTACACATGAAGAGAGGAGAAATGAGGCAGGGAGGAACGAGCCATTCTGTAAGAGATTGCTACTTCTAGCCTACCTCTCAGCATCCCGACTTGGAACTGTATATGAGATTCATTTAGCATTCGGATAATTCCCCAAAACATCCTTTATTTATGGCTATTACAAGGATAACTAGAGGACCTAGCACTGTGGGACTGGAGAGATGGCCCAGCAGTTAAGAGTGCTTGCTGCTACTTCCAAAGGACCTGAGTTTGGTTGCCAGCACCCGCATCAGGCAGGCAGTTCACAACCACCTGTAATTCAAACTCTGGGGGATATTAGCCCTCTTCAGGCCTCACCAGGTATACACACTCATGTGCACAAACCCAAACCCAAACACACATACATTGCATTAAAAATAAAATAAATTTTAGGAAAAAAAAAGATTCAAACACTGTGAAATGGAACCATTCCTATAAACCCATATATATGGGTTTCTAGATGGGTATATGTATAAATATATATATACATACACATGTGCACACAGTAAATGGAATCTGGAACCATCTCTATAAACCACTATATACATGTATAAACACACACTATACATGTGTGCATATTAAACAGGATCTCTGTGGGCTTAGTGAGCTGACCCATGTGCCACCTTACTTTTTGAGCCACTCTAATCTCGTGTCTTTTGACACAAAACACCCATCTTTCTTCTTGCTGAAACAGCTGCTCTCCATCATGTGTTCCACAGCCTGACATCAGAGTTCTCATAATTATACTTTTGTTTATACGTTACTTTTTCTGTCCTTTATTATTTTTGCTGCATTGCTTTGATCACTCGGGAAGAATTTGCATCTCCCCTGCAACTCCTTACATCACCAATCCAAGAAGAGAACACAGAGATCAACAAGGAATGGAGAGCTACGAGTCATCACACTCCAGTTTCTGGGGGACGCCGTGACTGTGACAGAGCCAGTCAATTGCCCAGGACTTTCATAAACATTTGATTGTCATTTGATTCCCTTTCAACATTTTCACAATCTAGGCTCTCTGCCCTGTGTTGATTACGTTTCTGACCCAAAACCAATGAGCTAAGAGGCTACATGGTGTGATGGAAAATTCAGTGGACCAGCCGCCAGAAACGGTGAGACTCTGGGCCAACGCTGGAGCAACCCAGCTGTGTGACCTTGAACAAGTGACAGCAGCCCTCAGCACTGTTCTTCCCTCTCTTCTTCACTGGACAGCTCATAAAGTTATGCCTGCGAGTTCCTAAGACTCCTGTTATGTCGTCTTTTGCCCTGGCTCTTTCTTCTCATCATGCTTATAATCTTATTGATCCAACTGTTTCTACTACTCCTGATTATTAATGTGAATTACTGCTCATGAGCTATGCAAACACCAAAAATGAACACTATATGCGATTTCAAAAATAATGTGGTTAAATTATTTGAGATATGATGTAGCAAATGGGGGTATTTAACACTTCACTGTGAAAGAAAGCCTTAGTTCTGAAATGTAGAAAATAAAAATTGGATCTGGGAAGCAAGCTATGATTGGCCAAAGTCCATTGTCTTCATGGGATTACAGGGATTTAAAACTATACCATTTGTCTAAGAACTGACCAAATGATCTGGAACAAGAGGGCAGGGGGTGGTAAATTGGTGGGAAAATTAAAGATCCATTTTCATCAGCTGTTTGATTTTTCATGCTGCTGAGTCTTGAAGTTACAGCATGTAACCAGAATATGGAACATCAGAAGGAAGGGAAACTCATTTACTATTATGTTGGTTGTAGAATTATAACTAGGTGCAAAGCAAAGAACACAGCTATCTATAATTCATTCCTTCTGAACAGAAGTTTCCTGCCTGTGAACACAAAGCACGATTCGAATTCACAGGTGCTCAGAGAGAACATTTCATTTTCATTTGCTCTGACCTTGTGCATGATAAAGGAGCCTCTTTTAAAGGGGACACTCTTCTGTCCTCCCTAGACTGCACCCCTGAGAACGATTCCCAAGGGGGTTAGTGGCTTGTCTAAGGTCACCTCAGGGTCTCTTTAGGCAGTTTTCAACAGGTCTGGCCACAACACCGGTCAAGTGTGCTACTTTTATATCTATATGTGGCCTCATATATTCTATGAAGGTTTTTCTCACTGACACCTGAGCATAGCAAATTTAACATGTGAGATTGGCCAGCCAGGAGCACGCACCCTTATCATTCTAAGTGTCTCCAGCGACTGAGTGGAAACACTGGCGTCTTGGCATGGCAACAGGGAATAAATAAAGAAGACTTAGATATATTAGATAGAGGGGCAAGGATGGACGAAGCTTGCATTTGACAGTTGAATCAAATGCCCGCCTCTTGATCGGCGCCTGGATCTGAACCCAACTGCCAGTCCCAGTACACTGAGAAGAGACCAACCAGCCTGCTTTCTGCTGGTCCCTCTGCCTGCCCCAAGCTAAATCATGGACTGAGTCAATTTCAAAATTCAGAGAAATTTAAAATAAACTCTGTTTATTTTTTTTAAATTATTGAACCAGAACGTCTCGGTCTTACCGATATGTCATTGAGCCCAAGTCCTCTAAAAGTGGGTGAGTCCTGGATGGATGGGTGGCTGACTGAAAGGGGATGAGGGGGCAAAGGCAATGAAAGGTGGGTATTTCTCAGATTGGAATCACCGACTCAAGGGTCCTAACCACCTACCCCTTGCTGAAACCCTGCACTGATTCACAAGTGAACTTAACAGATTTTCTCTGATGAGCTTTTTATCATGTTCACAAGAAGGCGCCATTCAATATAAAGTAGTAAAACAAAAATAAACAAACCTATAATTTGGAGTAACAGCTCCAGGGACAATAACAAGGTTTTCCAATCTCCCAGATCATAATTAACTGTGTAAAGAATTAAAGAGAGGTTCAGGAGAGAGTGCTTAAACCTTTTTTGTAAATTTTAAAACAAGCAATGATCTCCATCGCCACTCTCCAGGTTTATTCAAATTTGGACAATTAGGACAATTAAACATAAAACAGAGAGAGTTCGAAGGAGGAGCCGCAACAAAGCAGAGTAATTGCTGGTACAGGCTCTCAAATTTACATTTAAAAAGATTAAAAAACTGATTTACATTTAAAAACCAAGATCAGGCAATATCTAAAATAGATAACTCAGCCCGGGGAGGGAAGCTTTTCATCAGTAAAGGAGAAGCAAAGGTGATTCTAAGAAACAAAGCTAATCCTCTGGATTGCTTTAATCGCCTAAAACCACTTCCACTGTTTACTTGGGAACGGTTCCTTTTTTTTTTTTTAAGATGTCTTTAAAAACGTCTGCTCTCTATATATACTGTAATAAAACATCACTGTGAAGACCATCAAGACCTTCCTGCACATCTGCTCACTGGGCCCTCTTCTCCAGATGGGGTCTCCTCTCAGAGAGAAAATCCTCAGGAATGACAACCCCATCCACTCTAAAGCATGAAGCTGTGCCCTGTAGTTGGTTTTCAAGCTCCTTCCAGAACTGAGGCCTTGTTTATTGCGGCATTTCCCACATATGCTCTCCCAAAAACTGATTACAAAATTGTCTAACTATAGGATAATTTAAATTTTGGGGGGGCTTTTTGTTTGTCTGTATGTTTTTCTTTCTCTCAAAACAGAAAAAAAATTACCTGACTTTTTTAATATTTGTAGTAGGAAAAAAATTATCCTCCCTTTACATGTCTTAAGTTCTCAAGGTGGGGCCCCTCACAGTGGGTTGATAGATTTACCAGAGGCACACAAATTTATTTACCAAGTGTTATGTGACACCAAACTACATTTAAAAAGAAACATTTTTTAATGTTTAAATCTACATATTTTTATAATAAGTTTAATAAGAGAGGGAAGTCATGGGAAAACATGATTGGCCAAAAGGGTATGAACTAAGAGTAGCAAGTGGGAAAAAAATCTGTATTAAAAACACCATTCATTCCTCTCAGAATCACCCCCATAAAGTTTCTTGGGGTAACTCTAACCAAGGGAGTGAAAGATCTATTTGACAAGAACTTCAA
>LOEQ01005143.1:97371-112124 GCA_001685075.1 Bramus lutescens
TGCAAAGCTTCCTAGGCCTGGATGTAGGGGGAAGGGCCTTGGACTTCCCACAGGTCAGGGTTCCCTGCCCTCTCTTAAGGAGGGAGGGGGAGGGAGGAGGGTGAGTGGGGGAACAGGAGGGGAATGGGAGGAGGGGAGGAAGTAAAAGAAAATAAAACAAAATAAAAAAATAAATAAAATAAAATAAAAAAACACCATTCATTCCTCTCAGAATCACCCCAACTTCGATTCTCTTCCTGCCTGGCGGGAAGAGAAGACCATATGCACAGAGCTTTGGCTTGAGATGCAACCTTGGGACTTTTACTCAGAGTAAAACTCAACAAAATCTTGGTGGATTGAATCTCTGGGGAGCTTGTAGCCACAGTAGAAGCCTCACTTCATTGCGGCTCAGCCACAGAGCTGATGGACTCTGAATGGTGCCCTACAAGGACCAGAAGAGCTCGGCAGACAGGGGCTTGAAGTCAACCTGACATTGTGCCAGCCTCATCGTGGCCAAAAGGTTCCAGTCTGACACCCATGACGTCTCAACCGCATGACTGCCTAGACATGAGCTGAGCAAAGACAAAACAGACAGGCCAAAGCCCATGGGAAAAGACCACAAGGCCTAAACTCTACATAACTAAGGAATGCTCAGAGCTGGAGAAAGTCTTTCCTAGGGAAGAGCACACCAAGTGGTCAGCTCTGAAGTAGCAAGTAACATTGTACATATATATATAATATGCATAAGTGTGTATATATATATATACATAATCATATATATGATAGATACATGCGACAACAATTTATAAAAAGTACATGAGTTTGAAGGAGAGGAGGGAGGAGTACATGGGAGATTTGGAGAGAGGAAAGGGAAGGGAGAAATGATGTCATTATATTATAATCTCAAAATTTTTAGAAATTACAAAGACTCTAGCCTGGTGCAGTTCCCACCATGGTGGCCTTATGCTTAGACATCCCCTAGCACTGTAACACCTACAGTGGCCACAACAGATGTTGTAATGATTAATCTCAATTGTCAGCTTACTGAGATCTAGGACTAGCTGGGACACAGGTCCCTGTGTATGCCTTTGGGGAATCATCTTGGCTAGGCTGATGGAAATGGGAATGTGTGTCATCATTTCCTGGGATGGGATCCTAAACGGCATCAAAAAGAGAAAGAGAGCTGGGCACAGGCATTCAGCCTTCTCTGCCTGCTGCTTTGCACGCAATGTGATCAGCTATGTCAATCTCCCCCATCACCTTGACTTCTCATGGTGGACGCGCCCTCCAACGATGCACCAGCATAAATCCTTTTCCCCTTAAGGTGCCTTTGTCAGGCTATTTTCTCACAGCAACAAGAAAAGAAACTAAGACGGAAGCCCTTCCTAGAATCTCTAGACAGGCTTTATGCTGAAGTATATTCCCAAATAAAAGCAGAGTGTAAAGTACTTCTTCAGTATGCAGAAGTGTAGACATGATTCATGGCCATGAGGTCTAAGAACAACAAGTGGAACATGTTATCACCAAAGCAAATCAAGATACCAGCGACTCACAGTAAGGAGACAGAGACATATAAACTCTCAAAGAATTCAAAATAGTTATTTTGGGAAGTTCAACAAGCTTCACCAAGAAACAAGTTAGACACTTACCAGAGAAATTTAATAGTAAAATTGAAGTAATATTTAAAACATAAGTAAGACTGAGCATGGCATCCCACAGTTGGGAAATGGGCTCTAATAAGCTAGCTCATGCACCAGGGATAGATGCTGGTCCTACCGCCAGGGCCCTTCTGTCTTCAGCACAGTCTTCCACATATGGAGGGCCTAGTTCAGTCCCATGAGACTCCGCAGCTGTTGGTCTAAAGTTCATGAGTTTCCGTGAGCTTGGTTCAGCTGTCTCTGTAGATTTCTCCACCATGATCTTGACTTTGCTTGCTCATATGTTCTCTTTTTGATTGTTTTCCCAGAGCTTGGCCTGTTGCTTGGTTGTGGTTCTCTGCATCTGGTTCCATCAGTTACTGGATGATAGTTGGGGTATTTGCTAATCTGATTACTGGAAGGCCAGTTTGAGCACCCTCTCTACTGTTGCTAGGAGTCTTAGCTGGGGTCATCCTTGTGGATTCATGCAGGGAGGGAGGTTTGGTTCAGCCCCAACTTCATGTGCCAAACTTTGTTGACTCCCCATGGGAGCCCTTACCCTTTAAGAGGAGTGGATGGGGGGGGGTAAACTGGGGGAAGCAAAGGGGTTAGGAGGAGGGTTGGGAGGGAATAAATAAAGAAGAAAATTTTTTTAAAAATTTAAAAAGTAGGCTGAGCAAGTCAGTAGGCAGCATTCCTCCATTCCTTCTTCTTTAAGTTCTTGCCCTGACTTTCCTCTATGGTGACTGTGATTGTGAAGTGTAAGCCAAATAAATCCTTTCCCCTTGCCCCCCCCAAATAAGTAAGAATAATGGGACTGAAAATTACAATGCACAAATGCAAAATGCAATAGAGAACATCAACAATAGAATTGATCAGGCCAAGGAAGCTGTGAACTTTAAGACAGGGTGCTGAAAATGTATGAGCATGAAAATGAAATGGATAAGATGTAATGAAGAAAGACTAACAAGATTCAAGAGATGATGTCAAGACAGTAGATATAGATGTCACTGGTAAACAAGAGGAAGTGGAGGTAGAAAAACGAGGATCTAACAAAATGATAGGAGAAAAGGTTCCAAACCTGGAGAAAGATATAAATATCCAAGACAAAGGCAGACAACGGACACCAAAAACAATGAATTCAGTGAGGGTGTCTTAGTTAGGTTTCTATTGCTGTGACAAAACACCATGACCAAAAGGCAAGTTGGGGAGGACAAGGTTTATTTGGCTTCCACTTCAGCATTGCTGTTCATTGCTGCAGGAAGTCAGGGCAGGATCCTGGAGGCAGCAGCTGATGCAGAGGCCATAGAAGGATGTTGCTTACTGGCCTACTTCCTTATAGAACCCAGGAACACCAACTCAGAGATGGCACCACCCACCATGGGCGAGGCCCTCCGCCATTGATCACTAAATGAGAAAATGCCTTACAGCTGGATCTCATCAAGGCATTTCAACTGAGGCTCCTTCCTCTAATGATTCTAGATTGTTTTGTTGACACACAAAACCAGCCAGTACAGCAGGTTACCATATACATATTGTAAACAATAAAAAATATGAAAGACCAAGAAAGAAAAGCAACAGGGAAATAGAAGCAACTCCCATGTGGAGGAACTTCAACACGCCTACCTGTAGACTTCTTCCAGAAAGCTTATCCACCAGGGGAGAGAGCTAAAGATAAGCTTACCGGTCTGAAGGAAAATAGCAGCCAATGGAGGAGCACACCCTCAGCTGAGCTGTCCTTCAGCACTGAAGACCGTCATTCTCCAACAAAAGCCCTGGGACCTCTTTACTACCAGCCCTGCCTTACAAGAACGACTCCAGGGAGCCCGTGGAGCCCTCGTGAAAGAAAGGGACACAAAAAGAGCAACAAAAAACTTTATGAAACTATAAAGCTCACCAGTCAAGGTAAGTATACAGTGAAATTCAGAATAAGAAATTGGGCATATAAATTATTTATGCCTTTAGCACAAACATTAAAAGACAAAACAAAACAAACAAAATGCTCGAACAACTCTTGGGACATAATCATAAGACAGGCATTCAAAATGTGGGGTAGTGAAGTTAAATGTTAGAGTGTTGTGCTGTTTTGTTATCATCTAAGTTAAGTAATTATCAGCTTTAAATAATCTGTTATAACTATAGGATGTAATTTGTAAGCCTCAGGGTAATCACAAAGCAAAAGCCCATAATTGACATGCTAAAAAGAAAAAAAAACAAGAAAATCAAAACACCCCTGGAGAAATTCGCCTCAGTACAAAGGAAGACAGTTAAAGAAAAAGAAATTATTGTTGTCTTTACATGACCTCAAAAGCCAAAACAACAGAGACAAAAATAGACAAATGGGTCGCATCAAACTAAGCTGTTTCTGCACACAAGAGAAACAACTAGAAATAACCAACAGAATAAAGAAACAGCCTACACATAAGTGAAAATATCTGCAGACTACAAATCTGCTAAAAGTCTAATTTCTCTAATTTATAAGGAATGTAAAGAACTCAATAGCCTGGAAACACATAACACTATCAAACATAGGCAAAATGCTATTTTTATATTTCTCAAAAGATACAATTTCTCAAAAGAAATTTTGCAAATATCCAATAATATCTAGAATATCACCAAGCACATTAAAATATCCTCTCACATTTCTTAGGATGCTTACTATCAGAAAGTCAGTCAGTAACTAATATAAACCAGGGTGTGGTCCAGGCAACCTTTACCCAGTGTCAGTGAGACAGCAAACTGGCACAACTTGCATCACACATGCAAAATGGAAATTCATCAAGATATTAAAATAAGCTACCATATGCCCAATAATCCCACTGCTGTGTATTTATCCAAAGGAAATTTGATTAGTGTCTTGAGGAGATATCTGCATTCCTGTATTTGCTATAGTGTTATTTACAAAAACCAGGGCATGCATTCATTAGTGAAGGAAGGAATGCATGTAATATATACAATTTTACCATGGTGTGCATGTGCACATATATTTGTATCCTACATAGACATATATACCATATATATGCATAGATATATTTTATATATGCCATCTATATATAGCATGCACATGTGTTCCATACATATCAATGGAGTTTATTGTTCAGCTACAAAAATGACAAAATCCTGGCATTTAAGGCTACATAGTAGAATTTACAAGCCATCATTTTGAGTGAAATAAGCCAAGCACAGAAAGATAAGTATTACCTAATCTCACTCATGTGCGGAATCTCTAAAAATTGATCTCAAGGAATGGTGGTTCCCAACTGCTTCCATAAACAGGAGAGAGGGTAGGGAAAGGTAGTTGGATATAATTCCAGCTGGGTAAGGGAGCATTTCTTAAATATCTAGAAGAAGACAGAAAGGGGGAAAGTGATTGAGCATGGTCAGGACTTAAAGAGTGTAGGTGGCCTGGGAAGCAAAGGTGGAAGCTACCAACGTAATCAGGAGAATAAAACAACCACACTGGTCATCCTTACAGCCAGACAGTGGTAACACACACCTTTAATCCCAAATTGCTATAGAAACTGTGCAGTGCATGACTTTAATCCCAGTGGTAAACACCTTTAATCCCAGCCCTAAAAAGAATTATAAAACAGGAGAAGAAAGTTCTCAGACACAGTCTCATTCTGAGATTCCTGGAGTCAGGATCGCCATTTTCAGACTGAGTCAAGGTAAGAGCCAGAGGCTGACTGCTTTGCTTTTCAGATCTTCAGGTTGAACCCAAATTTCTCTCTCTGAATTTTTATTAATAGTTCTTCATTTGGCACCCAACTTGGGACTCGAACCCATGACCCTGAGACTAAGAATCTCATGCTCTATTGACTGAGCTAGTTGCAGTTTTCGTTAATTATAATGAAAGATAAATTATATATGAAACTTTAGACTCACAATGAAATATTGTAACTATAATTCTTGCTTGATACCTGCTTTGTTATATGTAATTTTACTATGTTGACATTAAAACCTTCCTTTTTATTTAGACAGAAAAGGGGAGATTGGTTGGATTCACCTCTGTATGCAGTGAATATGTTTTATTACCATTGGTTAATAAAGAAGCTGTGTTGGCCTATGGCAGGGCAGAATCTAGCAAAGCCAGAAATCCAAGCAGAGATAGAGAAGGAAATTAGGTGGAGTCAGGAAGATGGCATGTAGCTGCCAAAGAAAAAAGATGCTAGAACCTTACTGGCAAGCCACAGCCTTATGGTAATATACAAATTAATAGATATGGCTTAACTTAAGATATAAGAACTAGCTAGAAATACACTTGAGCCATCAGACAAACAGTGTTATAATTATCATATTTCTGTGTGATTATTCATATCTGGGCTGCCCGACACTAAAGCACACTCTCTGTCTACAAATGGCCCCAATGTGGGGCAACTAATCCACACAAAACCTGAGAGAGATTGAGAAGGAATTCTAGGCATAAAAGAATGAAGTTAAGCACGACTTCTTGGTAGAAGCATTTTGTCAGATGGGCTCTGTTTTCTAGAGGCAAACAGAAGCACAGTTCCTTTAAGAGAGGCTTCCTGACTCAGCATCAGTGGTAAAAATCCTCGCAGCTCTTTTAAGACTCTGCCATCAAACACTTAAACAGTGTTTATGAGCAGGCAGCATCAAGCTTCTTAGTGGTGACATGGACCTAGAAACTCCACAGAGTTGTGGGGAAAAAACTGGCTCCCACCAGTACCTCCACCATGAAGCTAAACTCTCAAGAATTCAAGGAGAGGGGTGTCACATGCCTTTAATCCCAGCACTTGAGAGGGAGAGGCAGGTGCATCTCTGTGAGTTTCAGGCCAGCCTGGTCTACAAAGTGAGATTCAGGACAGACAAAGGACATAGAGAAACCCTGTCTCAAAATATAAACAAAAATTAAAAATAAAAATAAAAGAAATAGAGTTTTAAAACAGCCATGTAAAGATATAAAATATAGAGAGAATCTGAATACTTTATATTATTGTGTTTCCTTTGAATTGTTTGACTGTTGAAGAAGGAGTAACAGCTGCTAAAAGACATTTGATTATAAATGCTCCTGGGTTAATCCAACCTATACATTTTGAAAATAACTTGTGTTGTGGGAACTCCTTCAGCCAATAGCCTTGAAGATACCAGCCCACTTGGGCATGGTCTTTTATATTATAAATGCAGGCATAAAGCTTACACATGCTCTCCCTCCCTGCTGCTGGATTTGGTTCCTGTCCCCCATTCATGCAGAGGACTGTGATCTGTGAGTCTACCCCTAAATAAAAAAAAAACCCTAATTATACTTAATTCTGAGCTAGTGTTTGTTGGATAACTTTATAGCACCCATCTTCATCTGGCACCCACATAAATCCCAACTCCACACCTACCGGATGGACTGGCCTAAAAGGCCCAAAAAGTCCATGACCCAGAAGGTCTCCCACTCCTGCCCACCAGGTTTGACTTCACCTACTAAACGGATTTCTTGACAAAACCCCACCACAGTGGCGTTACCACATGGTGATGTGGCAATTTCCCAGACTCATGCATGCTCCACACACACACACTTTCCCTGCCGCTGGGCGACATGCACAGCTTCTGCTTTATGTTCCCTGCTCATGAGTTTTGGGTTCCTTGTTCCCTGTACAGGACTGATTTAATTGCTCTTAATTTGTCAAGCAAAGCATATTTGTTAGTATTTAACGTGAAACAAACACGTAAAACCAAAGTAGCACAGGACTGTTTGAGCCACCAGTCATATCTCTATGCCACATGGCTACAACCACAACACTTGCTGGCCAATAAAGATTATCACATAGACAATAATTTACTAAAATCACATAACAAAGGTAACTATTTGATTAATAAATCAATAGATTTGAAAGTTATATAATTGCAGACAATATTACCACCCAGGAATTCAATAACCTTTTTGCTTGTACTATAAAAGGTATTCTGAAAGGCTTATATGGTGCTTCTGATACATCCACTTATTAGATATTGGGACTTAGCTTTGGATATTATATCCTTAAGAAAATGGTTTGAAACAGAGCCAAGAATCTGGCACTTTTAGAAACGATACAGTCTTTACAGACTAATAATGAACAGCTAGCTGACAGGATTAATACCATCAAAGATCAAAAGTTAGCTGAAAAAATTAATACCATTGAAAAGGATAACATTAATTTGACAGAGAAAATTCAATCCATGTCAAAGAGTACTGAGACATGGACATATTAAACAAACAGAAAGGGATGGAAAATACCCCAGAAATAGATTACATTTTTATTAACCTTGTATTTTCTTAACGCTAATGAGAAAGGAACAACAGCAGCAGAGAGACATTGGATAATTTAAAAAACTTATAAATTAAATCAGCTGGTATATTTCAAGGGTGTGTTGACTTCACAATGGAAACCAGGAGATGTGCTATGTTGGGGAAGGGGTTTCACTCTTGTTTCCACGGGAGAAGAAAAGTTATGAGTACCATTAAAATTAATAAAGATTCAGTTTGAAAAAGAGAAATCTCTTGAGAAAGNAAAGTTAGCTGAAAAAATTAATACCATTGAAAAGGATAACATTAATTTGACAGAGAAAATTCAATCCATGTCAAAGAGTACTGAGACATGGACATATTAAACAAACAGAAAGGGATGGAAAATACCCCAGAAATAGATTACATTTTTATTAACCTTGTATTTTCTTAACGCTAATGAGAAAGGAACAACAGCAGCAGAGAGACATTGGATAATTTAAAAAACTTATAAATTAAATCAGCTGGTATATTTCAAGGGTGTGTTGACTTCACAATGGAAACCAGGAGATGTGCTATGTTGGGGAAGGGGTTTCACTCTTGTTTCCACGGGAGAAGAAAAGTTATGAGTACCATTAAAATTAATAAAGATTCAGTTTGAAAAAGAGAAATCTCTTGAGAAAGAGAAATGACAGTCCATCCACAGAGGTGACAACCATACAGGTGGTAAGAAAACCTTATAAGGGTTGAGGCAGAGTTCTGTTCTTATCTTTGCAGGAAAATACTCATCTTCAAAAAGTCAAGCAACCTTGGACACTTAGATGCCTAAAGAAAAGAAAGCTATCCAGAAAGATTCACCAAGCAAAATAAAATCAGACTTATGATGCCATATCATCTGCAGGGTAAGATTTGATTATTTGAACATGTATATATCTCTGCTTAAAAATCAAAGCTGGCTTTGGAGTTGGACAATGGTTATTTTCTCTATATTCAAGCTGGTTGTTAAAAGAAAAATTCAGAGTTTCTGTGTCATGTCGGGAACAATATGGTATGGGACAGAAAGAAGAAAGAATTTAGAAAAATTTTTAATTTTCTCCATACCTATTTTTGTCTCTATTATACCTTTCATTGAATATGTGTCTATATAAATAATATTTAAGTTTTCCACAATAAACAATGAATTTTCCTACAGTAATCTTTGAAGCTTCCAAGAAGAAGGTGGGGCCCCACAATGACTCCACCTGGTGGATATGATGTCATGATGCTAATAGCGCTACTTTAAGACCAGTTTTGGGTATCAATTGCTCAAGATGGTTCCAACTTGGTTAGCTGAAATGGTGCACATTCTTATAACATTCTGGCCAGAACTTCAATAGAGACCTCAAAAAAACCCTATCAACTACTCAGAGCCAATATTCAATTATACAATGCAGTAACCTTGAAACTTAACCATCATTTAACTTTTATAGGCTCCTATAGAAAGAACATCGCCCCCACAACAGCTGGAAGTAATTCTAGAAGACAGTGTCTCTTTCCCAAAAAAGTTTGTCTACAAGGTTAGCTACATTAACCCTATACCCAACCTGGTATAGGGTTGGGGGTTGGGTGGAAATTATATTGGCTCAGGGATCTCTTTGGAAAAAAAAGAAAATTGGATGAGATAATAGGTAGATTAGTGTGAGCTTACTCACACTAATAATAACTGTGAGTAATAGAGTGAATACTTGTGAGCTATTATTTATAGGCAACTTACATTGGAATGGATTCTTGCATATTGATACAAATTCAAATTATATTGAATATGTTCCTATTTGTTGTACACCTAGGCAAAATTATTTTGTCATATTGTATGCATGCATGTTTCTACCTCTGCTTAAGACATTTTGTATATATTGATACAATTTTAGGATATATTTATCATATTGCACTATACATTTCAACCTCTGACTTACACATTGTTTACATTTTAGGTCATTGTCCCCATTTGCTATGCAGTTGTTTAAAGGTTGTTTAATATTCTAATATGAAATCTTAGTCTTTAAGTTATATAGGTATTAAGAATTATGTGTCAATAGTCATCCATGTTTGTCATACTTATAATCAGACTTATCAGGTTTTCTAAATACATAGAGATAGTATTCCACATAGATAGGTAATCTTCAATCACTTTAAAGAACTGTAGGATATGGCATTTAAATAAATTAAGGTTCTATTGACATGAGACACAATTGCTCCTGGCAATTCCTGAGAGAATGCTGAGCACCAAAGACCCTCCACTTGGAGCTTGTTTTCTTCTTGGCAAAACTGGCTTTTGGGCAAGGAACTGCCCATGTCTTGACCACTGACAAAATGCATGGTGTCTGGACAGGACAAGCAGGATCTAANGGAGCTTGTTTTCTTCTTGGCAAAACTGGCTTTTGGGCAAGGAACTGCCCATGTCTTGACCACTGACAAAATGCATGGTGTCTGGACAGGACAAGCAGGATCTAAGCAAAAAGACTGTCAAACCTTGCCAAGACAAGGTAAGACGGTTCTGAAAGTTTTCCTGCCTCTGAAAATGGTCTGTCAGTTACTCTAGGACTTAGCCAAAGTTGTTTTCTCCAACATTGTGAATGAGACTTTGGGAGATTGCCCAGGTAGCTAATTGTCTCTGTCATTTATTGCACATTTTGGAAGTTGTTTGATGGCACTTCCTGTTTACTCAAGTAATATTATTTCCCTTCTCAGGTCTTCAATGGGTTTGAAGACTAGCTAGTTGTCATTACTTTCCTCTCATGACCTGGCCAGACTATTTCTAATACAAGACTTAGACTCCTTAAGATAGGATAATTATTCAGACATTTAGCATATGTTTTTTGCTTGATATTGTTTATGATGGTTGTAATTCTGATTTTTATACTTGATATTTGTCCTTATTATATATAGTTTTGTATTAGGCTTAGAACTCTCTTATTTAGACAAAAGGGGGAGGTACTATGTGAACTTCTTCAGCCAATAGCCTTTAAGATACCAGCCCACTTGGGCATGGTCTCTNATAGTTTTGTATTAGGCTTAGAACTCTCTTATTTAGACAAAAGGGGGAGGTACTATGTGAACTTCTTCAGCCAATAGCCTTTAAGATACCAGCCCACTTGGGCATGGTCTCTTATACCATAAATGCAGACATAAAGCTTGTGTGTGCACTATCTCCCAGCTGCTGGATTCAGCTCCTGTTCCCCATTTGTGCAGAGAACTGTAATCCGTGAGTCTACCCCTAAATAAATAAATAACCCTTTATTATACTCAATTCTGATCTAGTGTTGGATTACTTTATAGTGTCCATCTTCAGACTTGACTTCAAAATTTAAGTCAAAAATAAGTTACTTTGGAGAAGAGGTTTTGCTTTTGTTTCCACAGGAAATGAGAGGCTGTGGATTCATTCTGGGTTAAGAAAAATAAGGTTTGATCAAGGAAGGCCCCCTGAAAAAAATCTCCAGTGGAAACAGATGGCCAAGATGATTCAACATTTCAAATTCTGTTGCAGTTTCCTCTGAGTTCTAAATCCAGAATAGCCTCAAGACTGCTGGCTGAGATAATCCAGGATCACAGAATACTTCAGTCAGGGCTTAACCATAACCCGAAATTTTCTTTAGGTCACCATAAGATTATCAGTGCCCCTAATCAACAGGAAGTAGCCTAGAAAACTATACTCACATTCCTAAAAACTATATTATGGATGTTTGTCTTTGTTTAGTGTATTGGTTACAAGGTGTTATGGATAATGGTCAGGAAAAAAGCTAAACAAAGGAGATTAGATTCAGAGTTCTTGTTTTGAAAAGAAAAAAAGGGGAAGTGTTGTGGGATAATTCTCTTGTACCCTGTAAAGATTTGTCACCTGTGTTGGTTTAATAAAATGCTGATTGGCCAGTAGCCAGGCAGGAAGTATAGGTGGGGNNNNCTGGTGCCCTCTTGAGGAAGAGACCTGGTCAGTTGTCCTTGTCAACTTAGACCACGTAACCCAATAGGAACAAGTTCAACAGAACCGCCATATACAGGCTGCCCATGCATGCTTCAGCATTGCCAGAGCATAAATTTAATTCATTTTCCTTCAGATTTGACTAGGGAAGACTTCCTGAAAGTCTTGGCTACAGACATAAAAAAGAAACCAAGAAAGACTACAGGGCAGGTGATGTATATGCTGATTATTCCATTATGGGAACAGCTCTGAGACTGGATGAGACATGATATCTTATTGACTTATTATTTATTACATGCTATCCTTTCATATGGTATGGAAAGAGGTTGGTTATATAACCCAAACAAACTTATAAAATTAACCTATACTTTTTACTTGCTCAAAAATAAAACAAAAAAATTATCTTTAGAACTGACTTGTGCTTACTGTACATCCATACTTGTGTTTATACAGATATATATATATATATGTTACCTTTAAAAGTTTGTTTGTTTTCAGAACAAAAGAACCAGACCCCAATAAAGACAAGTAGGCTAGGTGATCCAACCTTTCAAAATGCTACTGTTACAGTTTCCTCAAAAGTCTGCATCCAGAATAACTTCAAGGCTATTGGCTGAGATGGTCCAATCTCACAGACTGTCCAGCCAGTTCAGATGGGCTCTACTAAACAAACAAACAAACAAAAAAACCAAAATAACAAAAAACCAACCAAACAAAAAACAGTTGGCTCCCCTGGGACTTGTCCATTGTCCCAATTATCTCAGGATTCCCTGGGTGATGTGGGATTCCCCTCTGTATGCTGTGAATATCATTGGCTAAAGAAACTTCTTTGACCTATAGCAGGGCATAACAGAGCTAGGCAGAGAAAACTAAACTGAATTCTGGGGGAAAGAAGACAGTCAGGAGGAGCCATGTAGCCCCACCAGAGATGATGCCAGAACTTTACCCAGTAAGACACAGCCTCATGGTAATACACAGATTAATGGAGATGGGTTAATTTAAGATATAAGTTAGTCAGAAATATACTTAAGCTATTGGCCAAACAGTATTGAAAATAATATGATTTCTGTGTGGTTATTTTAGGGCTGAGCAGCCAGGAATAAACTATCAGATTCTGCCTATAACACCTGGGGATGCCTTCACCCCCTAAAAAACAGGAAGTAATTTTAAGAACACAATGCTCACATTCCCAAGAAGTGGAGTGGGTAGTTTTTGGTAATTCAATAGGTGTCTTCCACCATTTAGGAAGGTTGGTCACAAGTTGTTATTGCTCATGGTCAAGGAGAAAACTAAACAAAGGAAATTAGATTCAGGGATCTCTTCCTGAAAAGACAAAGGGGCCATATACAAATTATAAAATAAAATGGTAGATTATTGAATCTACTTTTAAACTAAAAAAGTACCTACTAGTCTCAAATATTTTATATTGGTATGGATTTTTATATATTGATACAAATTTAAGGTTATGTTTGGTATACTGTAGATATGTTTCTACTCTTGTTTAAGATATTTTTGTATATTGGTACAAATTTAAGATTATTTTTGTTATACTACATGTTTCTATTTCTTGTTTAGGGTATTGTACCTATACAGCTCATTTAAAAGTATAATGTAAATTTCTAGTCCTTGAAAGTTATTTAGGATAATAAAGATATACAGGTTAGTAGTTAGTCATCTGTAACAATCAAAATTACAGTCATGTTAGTCATGTTTTCAAGGTTAAATAGTTAAATGGTCTTCAGACACTTTAGAGATCTACATAATATGGCATTTTAATGTTTTAATAATATAAGGCTTTTCATGACAATGAGACACATCTGCTCCTAGAAGCACCAATTTACTCCAAAAGAGAAAGATGGGCATTGAAGAACCTTCATGTGGAGTTTGCTTTCATTTGTGGCAAAGTTAGCCACTGAGTGAAGAAACTGTCCTTGCCTCAAATGCTGACAGTATGCTGTCCTAATGGGACACAAAAGAAGGCAACTGCCAAACTTTACCAAGACAAGGTAGAACAGTCCTTCAGAATTTCTGCTTCATAGAAAAGTCTGTCAGATATTTTAGACCTGTTGGCCAAATATGGATGCCCCAACATTGCACAGGAACCCTAGGCAGCCAGATGTCTCTGTCTTTTCTTAGTTTTGGAAGCTCTGCACTCCCTGTTTACTTACATAATATTATATCCTTCTCAGGTCTCTGATGGGGTTGGAGATTAGATAGTTACAGTTTTCCTCAATTATGATAGAAAGTAAATTAAGTAGAAAACTTTGAACTTACCAAGATAAGAAATAATAGAGTATTTTCTCTGAATTTGCCAAACACAAATGAACTGGACATTGTGAATGTATTTCTTGCTAAGTAATTATCCTTACTATATATAGTTTTACTGTGTTAGTGTTAAAACCTTTTCTTTTTATTTAGACAAAAAGGGGGAAATGTTGAGGGAAAATTATTCATACAGGCATTCCACTATGCCAATAAAGTCACCTTGAAACAAAGGATGGAATTAGCAGTTGATTGACTGAGATTAGCCACAGAGTTCTTAGAGGACTGAAGAGATGTGGTAGAGAGCACAGGAAGAGTGAAGGAGGTACTTCCGGGGCTGGTGGTTCGGGAAAATGTGGACAGAGGGTCAGCCCATTGACTTTCTCCTGCCCTTGGATTTATCGGGTCTTTATCTCATTTTATGAGTCCCAAGTTTGCTTGTTTTTTTAATACTGGAACATTCTAGATGTTTGTTACATCTACACAAAACACAGGTGGAGGAGCACACATGTAATCCCAAGCTGGGGAGGCAGGCACAGGAGTATCCCTGGAGCTCACAGGCCAGACAAGTCTAATGAGCTCAGGTTCAGTGAGAGACCATATCTTACAAAATAAAGTGGAGCATGATAGAGAACATCCAGCACTGGCCTCTGACCTAAACACAGAGAGAGAGAGAGAGAGAGAGAGAGAGAGAGAGAGAGAGAGAGAG
>LOEQ01005143.1:123944-138361 GCA_001685075.1 Bramus lutescens
ATAATACTCCATGGCTGGTCTATAATAATACTCTATGGCTGGTCTATAATACTCTATGGCTGGTCTATAATACTCCATGACTAGCCTATAATATTCTATGGCTGGCCTATAATACTCTATGGCTGGCCTATAACACTCCATGACTGACCAATCATGGCCCAGGGTAGCCTCGAGCACTCCTCAGTCCTTCTCTTTCTGCCTCCAGAGTGCTGGGATTGTAACCATGTCCCCTACATCTGGCTTGTTTTTGTTTTCCCGTGGTGCTGGAATGGTACTCAAAGCCTCATACACAAGAATCAAGGCCTTCTGCCAAGTAAGCCTACACTGTCCATTCTCTATTAACTCAAAATATTTTAAATAAAAATCAAATTTTGGGTTTCTCATTAAAGTGAGAAGACTTGGGATTGGGCCAATTCTTATGCTGGAGCTGAGGCCTGAGGGCCCAGAGGTGAAATGTCCCCTCCGGGGTTTGTCACATTCCCCACCCTCCACACCTCCACTGGGTCACAGCAGTTGAATTTTCTCATCCCTCCTCAGTCTTTACCAAAACTAGAATAAAAATGCTCAGTTCTCCCCTTTCTTGGGGTGGAGAGGATCTTAACTGTCTTACAAAGGCTGTTCTATCACATGTAAACTGTATTATATAGTCTACCCTTCGCCAATGTTAATCTGTCTTTTGTTACTGGTACTTCAGTCACAAATTTAAGTAGGATGGGCAGATAAAAAGATGTTTTTCCACCCTACAATTTGAGACACAAAACTTAAAAAAATAAAAAAAAATCCCCACGAAGTATTAGATCCCGGGAACAAGACCCCTACACTGGTCAATATAGGGCCTGAGCAGCTGTTCTGTGTCCTCCTTTCCTGGTGCTCATCTGATCAGAGTTACCAAGACCAGCTGATCCAAGCATGGAGAGAAGAACTCTGACCCCCACCCCTTTCCTGACAGGCGGTCCATGTGCAAGCTGTACCCACAGTGCCACATTAGTGATGTGGGGTGTCTCATTCCTGACAGCTCCAGCCGGTCTTGTGTAGAGAAGCTGTTGCTATTCTCAACTGAAGACTACTGTATGCTGTGGTTCTCTGGTGGTGACAGTACTGCTCCCATGGACATCTTGGCCATCTCTGCTTTTTTTTTTTCCTGTCACTGTAATAGAGGTATCTTCTAGATGCTTGGAATGTCATTAAACATCCTATGGTGTGCAAGATGGGCCCTTGCAAGAAGGGAACGAGCAGCTCCAGGTGATCTACTACTTCCAATGAGCAGCTCATCTTCCTGATGTTATGGAGATGAAAGTCCATGCAGTAGCAACGCATCATTATGGAAGATCTCTTCCATTCTAAGAGACTGGAACTTTTCCTGGACCCCACAGCCAGAGTCAATAACACACCTTGCGGTCCCTTAAGACCTGAGACTGCAAGTCTACTGTATGCTCAGCCTGCCTGTTTAACCTTCCCTTAAGAGCACCATGCAGCAGTAAACCTTACTTTCCTTGGATTTCCCATGTAATCATCTTTTACAACCTAAATTTACCCTGAAGCGATACATGGTTGCAGGAAGAACCACAAACTGAGATTACCGAAGAACCACCCAAAAGCAGACCATCCAAAGGAAATGCCTAACATTCCAACCACTGTAGATAGGATAACCTGCCAGCACACTCACCAGGACACCCCTGGACAACTGTCAGCCAATCAGGGGTCCTGAACCTTAGAAATCCCTCACCTCCACCTTTACTATGATAAAAACCCAACTCTAACTGAGCTTGGGGCTCTCTGATTACTCCAATATGTTGGACACATGAAGAGACTGAGTTTGCAAACTTGCATTAAAATAAAAGCTCTTTGCTTTTACATACAGCCTCGTTGGCTTTTGGGAGAATTTGTGGATCTGGGCATAACAATTACTAACTAGCTCTTATGACTCAATTCACTCATAATTCTTGTATATCTAGCCATGTGGCTTGGTACCTTTTTTCAGTAAGGCATTCGCATCTTGCTTCTTCTGCATCTGACTGGTGACTGACTCTCTGCCTTTCCTCTTCCCAGAATTCTCCTAGTCTGGTCACCCCACCTATGCTTCCTATCTGGCTACTGGCCAATCAATGTTTTATTAAAGTAATATGAGTGACAAATCTTTACAGTGTACAGAGCATTATCCCACAGCATCTTAGGAGCAAGAGCAATGAATGGTCCTATGCCCCTAAAGCTCTCATACATTTCTTTTTCAAATTGAGTTTGATTCTCCTCCAGCTACCATCACAAAAAGCTGGCCTGGCTTTCTAAGAAACACACCATGTCTCTTTCTCACCCAGGCTCTCAAACTCCTCACACTAGGGAGTGTTCTCTGTCTCCTGCAGTTCATGCACACGCAACAGTTGATTCTTTACACACCAACCCACAGCAGGAGGAGATGGTAGGTTTAAACCACATGACAATTTGGCATGTCACAAAAATGTTAGAGTCATCAATTTGGTTACTGTTATCCACTGAGGTGATTTCCTCATAAAAAAAAAAATCTTGTAATTTGAACTCTGTAGAAGATGGAGAGCCATCAGGAAAGAGCTGTGAAGAGCTGGGTTTGCCACTGTTTACATTTCTCTGTCCTCAGGAAGAGGAGGGAATGAGCTAAAGAGTTTTCTGAGGTAAAATCAAACCACACCTGCAGCACCAGGCACTTCCCGGGAATTCAGAGAGAAAACACTCTTGAGAGAGATGTGGACACTCAACTTTCCAGTCTTGTTAAAAACAGGAGCGGGATTGACACTCAGATTGTGACACTCACCTCCTTCAACCCTCCAGCCGGTCAAACTCAGGCTGTAAAAGGCACTCTTGGGTTGTTCGTGGAAGTGGATATTTCCTTTCTGTTTTCGCAGTTTTCTTTTTTGCATGTATTTAGAGTGTGTTTGTGTGAGTGTGTGCATACACATGTCTAAGACACTCGTTGGAGTCAGTTTTCTCCCTCCACAATGTGGGTTCTGGAGATGGAACTTCTATCATTCGTCTTGGCAGCCTGGTGTCTTATTCTTCAAAGTAAAAGAAGTCTTCCAGACTGCTGGAATGGCAGTTCACTGAGGCCCCACCAACCTAGACTATTTCTCTTACTTTGAAAAATCCTGCTACCTTTCAGACAGAAGAAAAATGGCATTAGAAAAGATAAGTGAAAGGAAAGAGATCCAAGGTGCCTTTGCCTTTCCTGTCTCAGCCATTCTTGACATTCATTATTAATGTGTTATGTTCGTAATAGATGTTAGAATCAAAATCATTTGCCTGATTATTCACTTTTTGACCCATGGGTCAGAAAACAGCCTATTTATAATTCTGCTTCGGGAAAATTTTTAAGAAATGCATGCTAAGGTAGCCCCACCACTCCATTAATTAGCAGCCTGAATGGGGCCTCTGAACCCTGGACCTCACTTTGGATTTAGTGCAGAAGAGAGAGGGGCTGAGTAATTGAAAGAGGCCAGCACGGAACACCAGGTAAGCCTGTGCTCCTGGCTCACACAGTTCAGATACCAAGACGGTAGGGGGAGCTCATAATGAAAGCCTAATAAAATCCAAACGGAGACATGGTGACAGCTGAAATTAACTTCAGCCCTGGCGGCCTGTTGCTTTGCTCTGATTGGCAGCCAGCTAAGGAGCCCCTCCCAAGGGTTTACAGTTTTCAGCTATAGGACTCTTTCTCCCAGCTACCGAAAGCACCTGAGCTGTTCCGGTGGTCCCTTGGAGTTCTTCTTTGAACCAGAGAAAGATCTCAAAGCAGACACAGGCAAAAGGTGTGTTTAAAGAAGAGCGGCACAGGGAGGGAAGATGAAATGGAATGCACTCAAGAGAGCATGCGGATAGACAGCTAGCCTGCACTCCTCAACTGGGAGCAACAGGAAAGCATTGCGTCACAGTAGGTTCCTTCAACAGAGTGTTTCCTATGCGCCAAGCTCTTTTTAACCACTTTTCAAACATTCACTCAGTCTTCACATCATCCCTGGTTTTAGCATTGTCACCAACCCTACTAGTCAGGCAGAGGGTTGGAGCATGTATCCTTGGCTACATAGTTGCTGAATGACAGACAGAACTGGAAGCTGAACGTGGCGAATCTGATCTCGGGCCTATGCGCACGTTCCGCAGTCTTGTGGGCCTCTCCTAGTTAGACAGTGCCTACGCAACAGCTACGGCTGCGATGGATCTTAGGAGAAAACAGAAAGCAGGAAGTTTACGTAACTGGGTTCAGGGTAGACCTAGAAACTGCCTCTGTGTGTGATGGTGAAGGAGAGAAGCGAAAGACGAAAAGCTACTCCAAAGAGAAGAGCTATGGAAAATCACAAAGGAAGCAAAAGACACATGAAAGGCGCAGAGAAAAAGATGGGTGAGGAGCAGAAGGCAAACACAGCCCCAGCCACGCAGCCTGGCGGAGGGAGGGTGACTCCAATTCCTTTCTGTTACCATGCTAAACATCACGAGCAAAAGAGAGTTGGAGGAGGAAAGTGTTTATTTCCGCTTATACTTTATAGTTCACCACTGAGGGAAGGCAGGAGGCAGGAACCTGGAGGCAGGAAATGAAGCAAAAACTGTGGAGAACACTGCCTACTGGTTTGCTTCTAGTGGCTTGCTTAGCCTGCTTTCTTATTTAATTCAGGATCCTGCCCATGGGTGGTACCATCCACGGTGCTTGGGCCCTCCCACAACAATCATTAATCAAGAAAATGCCTTACACAGTTGCCTACAGGGCAGTAGGATAGAGGCATTTTCTCAACTAAAGTTCCCTTTTCTCTGATGACACTAACCTATGCCTGGTTCACACACACACACACACACACGTATACTTGTACCCTCTAGCACGCTAACAAGCACAGAAAGGAAACAGAAACTCTTCCAAAAAGGCAAACCAGGAAAGAGACAGACAGGCCTGCCCTTAGGACAAGCCCATTGCCCTCACGAGTCTCAAACCCGACTGTAGATGATGGTAGGACACTAATTCCTCTGGCAGAGCAGTCAGCAGTGGAGAGAAGCCCATTCTGCCACCCTGTGATTCAAAGGACAGTGACCAGGAACCATATTAAGAGAGAATTTATTGCTTAAAACAAAGTTACTCTGGAATTGAAGATCAGTGAACAACCTCAGGACAGGAGCCTGGATCTGACCAGCCATAACTCCTGGATGCGGGAAGACCCTCATCTAGGGAGAATGGAAGGGCATCATGCTCAGGCAAAGAGGGGCAAACGTGCTAACCCCATCATTGGTGTCCAAGAGTGACATCATCAGCCAAGAAGAGCCCTGGAGTCTGACACTCCTGCGCCTAAACCCAGCAGGTGGATCAGCCTCTAGAGCCACCTGTCTGGCACTCCCTGAAGTAAAGCTCAAGGTGAAATCTTAGGGGGTCTTGAAAGGACAAGGCAGGTACCCACCTGCACATCTTTCCTCACTGCGGATGCTTCCCACGCTCCTGACACAATCAGGAGAAGCCTCCAGCTTGAAGAGCAGGCTGCATGAGCTGGGGAGTGTGAGGCCAAGAGGAGCTTTCCGGTCCCCAGACAGTAAAGTTGAGTATGGTCTGAAGAGGGCCCCAGTGTCCAAGGAAGGAGCCTGCTAAAGTAAAGACAGCTACAGTAGACTTCAGACAATCACTGTGGTTGGTATTTTGTGGTATTGGCCCCCATAATTTCATAGGGAGTGGCTCTATTAAGAGGTGTGGTTTTGTTGGAGTGGGTATGGCCTTGTTGTAGGTAGTGTATCACTGTGGGGGTGGGCTTTGAGGTTTTCTATGCTGACGGAGACACTGAGATCACACATGCCTACAAAATGTGTTACTGTTCCAGCGCCACATCTGCCTGTAGGCTGCTGTGATCCCCACCATGGTGATAATGAACTGAACTCTGAAACTGTAAGCGAACCACCCTAACTAAATATTTTCTTTTTAAGAGTTGGCATGGTCATGATGTCTCTTCACAGTAATAAAAAACCCTAACTAAGACCCTTGCCTAATATAGGATCAACACCAGCAAGAGCCATAGAAAAGACAACAGCCCAGGAGTTGGATGACCCTGCTCCCAAGTGCATTTAACTGGCAATCTCCAATGTTTTTCTTAGTATAATTTTATCAGTGTTTTTACTTCATGGTACCTTTTGAATTGTCTTTATTTTTTATTCCCTTGATAATTTTTTCCTTACGAAGAAATCTTTTTTATTTCTCTTTTTTCTTCATTGTTTCTTCCTTTTTTCTTTCCTCCTCCTCTTCCTTCCCCTATTACTCTCCCTCTTCCTTCCTTCTCCCTGAGCTTTGTCATTTTCTTTCTACTATGTTTTGAGTACTTTCCCTCCATCTAGTAAAGGTTTGTCTGTCTGTCTACCTGTCTGCTCCCTTAGTTATGCCTGATTCTTTAAAAACTCATCTGATTTTTAAGCCCCTCCTTACATTTATCTAAATTTGCTTACAAACTTTCCTATTATTAGAAAATTTATTTCCCCCTCAGATTCCTTGCCCTATCCTTCCACAACATTCTCCATCCCTTCTTCCTTTTTTCCGCTTACTAAACCTTGCTGTCATCAAAGGCCCTTACTGGTGCTCATTGGTCCTCTATTCTCCCTTCCCATGTCCTCTTCCTTATCTCGTCCATGTAATGTTTCCATGTTTACTCTCAATAATTAATAACTTCATGCCATGCTCTGCGTTACTGTTTCTATTTTATGACTTGTAGTTATTGGTGCTTTAACCATTTTGGAGTGTGTGTCTATAGCTGGTATAGGTTGATGTGATTACAATTACATTGGTTTTTTTTTTCTCGGCACTGTATATAACCGGGAATTGAGCCCCCAAAGTGGGTTGAGCAATAACAAATTCCCAAATAAAACTAGAAGTGATCATCAAGCCAACATTTGCACAGACTGTATTACAGAAGCACCAGGAATACGAAAAGAAGACAGAATGACTCCTGTATAATATCCTAACTCTTCCGAATGATCAAATTCAGAGACATTAAAATAGACAAAATGCCAGGCAAAGATTTCAAAAGTTTATTAATAAAAATGATCACTGACTTCAAAAAGGATACAAACAAGATGAAGTTGATAGAGACATAGAAACAAAGGTCAGCAACGTCATGGGGTGGGAGCAGCAAACTGAGTAAGAAAGTCAGCAATATAGATAAAAAGGTGACCATGTGGGAGAAAGGCTAGGTAGGAAGATGTGATTTTTGAGAAACAGAAATGGAAATATTGGCAATGACTCAAAATCACTTTTTTAAGTGGAAAGCCTCATCAGTGGACTCAACCAGGAAGAAGAAAGAAAGTTGGGACTTGCAGACAAGGTCAAGGAAATACTACATCCAAATGTCAATAAAGAAAAGCAGACAAGGACTGGAGAGACGGCCCAGTGGTTAAGAGCATTGCCTGCTCTTCCAAAGGTCCTGAGTTCAATTCCCAGCAACCACATGGTAGCTCACAACCATTTGTANAATACTACATCCAAATGTCAATAAAGAAAAGCAGACAAGGACTGGAGAGACGGCTCAGTGGTTAAGAGCATTGCCTGCTCTTCCAAAGGTCCTGAGTTCAATTCCCAGCWACCACATGGTAGCTCACAACCATTTGTAATGAGGTCTGGTGCCCTCTTCTGGCCTGCAGGCAAAGACGCAGACAGAATACTATATACATAATAAATAATAAATATTTTTAAAAAAGAACTCAAAAAAAAAAGAAAAGCAGAAAAGCATGACTACAAGATCCAATAACTCTGGGATACCATCAAGAGACCAACCTAAGAATCCACAGGATGGAGGAAAGTGCTAGGATTAAAAACTAAAGACAGAAATTCTATCCAATGAAATTATAGCAAAAATGTCCCGAATCGTGTAAGAAATAGATATCCAAATGCAAGCAGCATTAGCAACTCAAGCTGGCACAATTAGTGGCAAACCTCTCTACAACATGTCCAGGTCAAGATTTCAAAAATAAAGCTGGAGAGGTGGTACTTTCTGCTCTTGGGGAGACCTTAATTCGATTCCCATCAGGTGGCACACAGCTGCACATACCTGCAGCTCAAGGGTTCCTGTGTCTTCAGAGATATGCACATATTTTTAAATGATATCAGAAAAACAATGCAAAGAAATAATATTAAAAATCATAAGAGGAAAACTGCCAACCACTCACAAAGACAAACAAGAAACGGACATCAGACCTCCCTTGAGCACTGTAGAAGATGCTTATTCTCTACAAAGTGGTGAAATAAGACTGTCTCATTCATCAAACCACCAGAAAAAAAATAAGCTTCATGAGAGAAACAGATGAACAATGGACCAACATAGTAAATTGTCAAGTCTCTGCCATCGATAGGAGAGAAGATAAAGAACAAACAGTTAAGCAACTGATGGGGGAGATTACGGGAATTTGTACGCATCTGTCATAACAATTTAAATGCAAATTGTTTCAACTCACCAAAAATGCTAACTGTATTTAAAAACTATATCTATCTGTTGTCTCTGAGAGTCACATTTTATTAGTGAAGACATCCACAGACTAATAGTCAAAGGATGAAAAACAACCTACCAAGCGAATGGAGGCTGAAGGTAACATAGCATAGGTATTCTGATACCTGCTAAAGTAGCTCTCAAAATCAGTCAGAAAGCATAATAAATGTGCTACAAACTAACAAAGGGATCCACCCATCGAAAAGACTAAGCAATTGTAAAAACATGTGCACCAAATGTTGGAACACCCAATTTAGTAAAACATACAGAAAGGCTGACAAGTCCTGCTAAAATAATAGATGACTTTAAAACTCTTATCTTTAGATAGGCCATCCAAACTAGAATTCATGAAATAAACTTCAGAGTTCTATACTATATCATACGCTGAACATACTTAATAGATATATCTAAAAACATATACATGTATATTAACAGTCCATGCTTCAAGGAGAAATTAAGTATATACTCTTTCAGCAGTCTATAGAACATTCTCTGTTACATTCTATGACCACATTCTATGTCACAGAGCAAGTATTAACAAACACAAAAGAATCAAAATTATTTCTCCTATCTTATCAGATCACAGTGGTCTAAAACTAGAAATCAGTAGATAGAGAAACCACAGAAATTACTCAAATATTTGGAGATGGAATGATACATTCTTGAACGGCAATGGCTCAATCAAGAAATCAGGAAGAAGCTAGGTGGTGGTGCACACCTTTAATTCCAGCACTCAGGAGGCAGAGGCACGTGGATGTCTGTGAGTTTGAGGTCAGCCTGGTCTACAAGAACTAGTTCCAGGACAGGCTCCAAAGCTACAGAGAAACCCTGTCTCGAAACTTGAAAAACAAAACAAAACAAAAAATCAGGAAGAAAGCTTTTTTAAAACATTCCTGGAATCAAATGAAAGTGCAACTTACCAGAACCTCTGAGATTTGGTTAAGATAATTCTAAGAAGTTAATAACTGAGAGTGGTTGCATTAAAAAAAAAATCAGAATGGCTTCGGATAAATAGCTTAATGATGCACTTCAAATAAACAGCCTAATGATGCACTTCAAAGGCTTCCAATCAACCTTCCACTTTTTCTTGCCTGGGGCACAGCACAAAGCCTGGGTGTCCAGCGAAGCAAGCTTTGGAGAAGGAGGAAGGAGCCCCGTCCTCACCAGCAGCCCACTCCAGGTTCTTGTCACACCCAAGAAGTCACATCTCTCTTCCAAGAGTTGAGCCAAGGCTTGCCCTTTCTCTCCCATCACTGACTTTGAGAAGCACCTCCTCTAAGTCTATGTGAGCCGCTGCAGGTAGGACTGTGGGATGGGGGAGGAAAGAAGGCACTAAAGGGGATAAAGCGTTCCTAGCAGAACATTACATAATGTTTAAAGGTTGATTATTTGGGGAAAATATTAGGAAGTTAAACAGATTTGTTATAACATTTTCCCCTGTAAGACCCCACCTGCTTTTTTATTTTTAATGCATCCTTTGGGTGAAATCACTGATCATGTTTTCTTCTCTCTTTGTTATTCTCTCCTTAAGGATCAACTAATAGGAAGTTTTTGAATAATCTTCCACTAGAATTTTTTAATATTTACTTATTTATTTATTATATATACAAGATTTTGTCTGTGTGTCTGCCTGAAGGCCAGAAGATGGTTCCACTAGAACTTTTCTAGTTAATTTTAATTAACTGTTCTGGCTCTGAAACTAAACTCTACTGTGACTTCTAGACTCTTCAGACACAGTCAGGTTTGAGACATTCTGTACTTTGTTCTTAGAGCTGGAAAAGAAAATTTAAGGTGCCAAAAGATAGAGCCCAAACCAGTATCAAACTCACCATCCAACACCCACTCCTCATCCTCAACTTCCCAAGTACTGAGATTATAGACATGTGACACCATGCCTGGCTAAGTCAAAGGCTTTTTCACTCTTAAGTCATAGCTGTGGCAGGAGGATGTCTTTATGCCCCTTCTAAGGAATATAATTGGAATGGCAGTTCCGAAAATGCTAAAGACATCACCTTGTTCTTTCAGATACTCGGGGTTTCCCAGTTAGCATAGCTGNAACTTTTCTAGTTAATTTTAATTAACTGTTCTGGCTCTGAAACTAAACTCTACTGTGACTTCTAGACTCTTCAGACACAGTCAGGTTTGAGACATTCTGTACTTTGTTCTTAGAGCTGGAAAAGAAAATTTAAGGTGCCAAAAGATAGAGCCCAAACCAGTATCAAACTCACCATCCAACACCCACTCCTCATCCTCAACTTCCCAAGTACTGAGATTATAGACATGTGACACCATGCCTGGCTAAGTCAAAGGCTTTTTCACTCTTAAGTCATAGCTGTGGCAGGAGGATGTCTTTATGCCCCTTCTAAGGAATATAATTGGAATGGCAGTTCCGAAAATGCTAAAGACATCACCTTGTTCTTTCAGATACTCGGGGTTTCCCAGTTAGCATAGCTGRAGAGTTAATCTTACCCTCGCACAGAAGTATGGAAGTCAAGCTTGATATTTTTTTTAGCACTTCTCAGAGAGTTTAACTTGACTGAAGTGCCTCGCAAAGTTGACGTGTCAAACTGTTACATCCAGGCTCATGCTCACACATCCAAGGAAAAAACACCACTCTCTCGGTTTAATTGTCTCATAATTAAGAACTGAGTTGGTGGGTGACCCGGAGTTTCCAGAGCAACTGCCTTTTTACCACAGAGTATCACATTTGAGTGCGAGGCTTTAATTTTTAATTTGGTTATGGTGAGTGGCGGGGGAGGGGTGCATTCTAAAATAAGCATATTAAATGAAAACTCAAACTTAAAAAAAAAACCTTGCCTGGTATTTATTCAAGATCTACAAACTCATAAATAACTAGGAGATGAAGTTCAGGATTGATGAATTCCTGCAGAGTGTGGGAAATTTATGTTCTCAGGAGTCTCTGACTCGCAGACACGTACATTGCATACATCTTTTAAACACAAATGACTGTACCAGCCAGTTGCCCCACCCCCACCCAAGCTACCCTTTCCTCTCTACTGTCAAAATTGGATTTCTTTCTCCTGTTTCCCCTCTTTCTCTTCCCCAGCTACAATCTTTGGCTAACGAGAGGCAAAACTACAAGCCAGTAACAAAGGGAAATGTGTCAGAGGACAAGCTTGGATTCCTCATCCACCTGTCCTTTCTAACTTCCTGTGTGACCCACTGGGGACAGCCCAGCTAGGGGAGCAGCTTTATCATGGCACACATTGCCCTCCAAAATTGGCTATTTCAGTGTCTTTTTTATTATATTGTTTAAAATGTTGACTAATTTTTTGGGAGGAGTCCTACCCACTTCACCTTGAGCATCAAGCCAAGGTGGATTTGGCTCTTCCCCAAGCTTCCAGGCTAAGCATTCTTCCCTTGTACTTTTCCCCAATTTACCATCTTCTGTCATATGGACTGAGCAACCTCAGAGGAGAAACTGTCATTTCTCTGTACTTCAGAGCCTAAGCACTAAGTGAGGGTTGACTCAATAGCTTGGAGATGCTCGGAAGACAGTCCCTCTCAGAAACTCAGGCTGGTAGTTTTGACAACCCACAACACCCCTAAATTTCAGACCATCAGCTCCCAAAAATAAAATCCCAAATCTGCCATCCCTCCCTGAGGATGCGAGTCCAGCTGACTTTGACAGGCTCAGGAATGAGGCAGTCAGTCCCTTGCCCAGTCCACTTAGTGTTGCTCTAACAGAATTCTCGAGACTAGGTAACTTGTAAGGAATAAAAGTTATTCAACACATAGCCCTGGAGGCTGAAAAGTCTAATCCTGGGGGTCTGCATCTGTTGGAAGTCCTTCTGGCTAGGCAGTAGTAACACATCAGATTACCACTTGGAGAAATCTAGAAAGTTAGGGTTATAAGTAGCCCACTCCACAGCACTGATAAACAGCATGAATCTACTTCTAAAGCAAGAGCCCTCAGGCCCTAACACCTATTAAATGTCCCATCTCTCAGCCCTGCTGCACTGGAGATTAAGTTCCAGCACTTGAACTTTGGGGTACACATTCAAATCATTACAAACCCCTTTCCTACTCCTTGGCTGGCAAGAAAGCTAGAAGGAGGATGAAAATTAAAGTTAATAAGGCTCCTTGGGGCCGGCAAACATGACTTGTATCAGCCTTTAGGCAAGACGTTCTTCTGTTTCATGAGATGTCCAAAGTAAACACCAACTAATGGCTTACAAATGAGTATTTTGATTATATAACTGAACCTGTCCATAGCCAACAGGAGCATAGGAGCCTGGGGTCTTTTGGCAGGGAGTTTTGAGCTGTTGGTATCATGGCCTGTTTTCCTGCATGTTCACTTTCACTGGAAAATAAAAGCTCTAGCAGACAATTTGTTTTGGTTTGGTTTTACGAGACAGGGTTTCTCTGGGTAGCCCTGACTGTCCAGGAACTCACTCTGTAAGACCAGGCTGGCTTGAACTCAGAGATCCACTTATCTCTGCCTCCTGAGTGCTGAGTGAAAAGGTGCGCACCACCACCTACCTACAAGCAGACAATTTTTAAATTCACATTTTTAAGAATATATAAAACACTGCAGAGATGAGCAAATCCTCTAAGCCCTCTCCCTGGTTCACTATGTATCTTCATCCTTCAAAAGGAGGACAAGACCAAAACTCACCATTGTCCTGAATGTGTTAGTTCTCACCCCTGGCATGACTGTGAATATCCAAGACAGGGGCATGCCCATCAATGAGATATAATTTTGTTCCATGTACTTCCAAACCTTATGGAAGTGAAGCAATGAATCTGAACCTCTGTCACTGTTTGCTCACCATTGCCCTCAAGATATTTTCAGGTTCACACAATATTATTATCATTATTATTATTATCATTTTATGAAATGGGCTTGTCTCAAGTTCCTGGGATCGATCCTGAACTGTTGAGGATTGGTTAATTCACTTTTTTAGCTGCAGTGTTCAGTTGTGTGAGTATATATTACTTTCACGGTAGAGTTCTATTACTAATACTGTTCATTATAGTATTTATTATAGCATTCTATTATGTAATGTATCGATTTATTTCTTAATTCATCTAAGGAGTTCAGGAGGAGGAGTAGAATGTGAGCCTTCATAACTCTAAAGATACCTTTGATAATATCTAATAAACTGATAGAGCAGCTTATATCCTGTTGGCAGAGACAAAGAGCCCCTGACATTGCACACTCTTCGAGCTATGGTACTGTCTGATTCTAATTGTTGCCCATACCAAGCTGGTGGTGATAAGAAATCTTAACTTATGATATATATGTGTACCAAGAATAAAATCTATTTTCAAGTTAGTGGTTCTGAAAAAAGAAGTGTCCCAGACCCCCTGAAATTTCTTCAGGTCATTTGTGAACAAAATATGCCAAGATATTGTTTATCTTTGACTCTTATTCTTTCATAAGTACATGGTAGAATTTTCCAGAACCTCCCTGGCCTGTGGGACTGTATCAGAATACATAAGAAGCAAATACAACACCCAGGTGTATTCTCTTAAAACAGCCATTGAGGAGATTTAGGGATATGTAGAGCAAGTCACTCAATTCATATTGGAAAAAAATGAACTACATTTTAAGATGTGTTAACACATAATGAGTTTATTGCTATCTTTGCAAGGATTTAGAAATGTTTTAAATATTCCAGTGTTTATTTCCAACGTGGTAAGCACTGCTAGCTATGGCAGGCACATAGTCAATGCCCCTTGAGACACTTAGGAGCATTAAAGAGTATCAAGAGGCTCTCTCTTTCGGCAAACATTGGCAGCCAGGTTGCACTGACTCATCATTCCTGCTTAAACTGATGCTTGAGGCACTCAGAGTGCAGTCTGTGCTGGGGCACAGGGCTGAGTGCTTGAGGAACACCTCGCCATTCATCTTCAGGACAGTCCTGGAAAGTGAATACGGGAGGACCAGCTGAGGTTGGGTAAGCTGGGTGGAGTGTCACCACAGCCATGTGC
>LOEQ01005144.1:0-20167 GCA_001685075.1 Bramus lutescens
GGTTCTCTGGGATTGTGAATTGTAGGCTGGTTTTCTTTGCTTTATGTTTAAAAGTCACTTATTTATGAGTGAGTACATATTATATTTGTCTTTCTGGGTCTGGGTTACCTCATTCAATATGATGTTTTCTAGATTTGCATTTGCCTGCAAATTTCAAGATTTTTTTTCTGCTGTGTAGTACTCCACTGTGTAAATTACCACATTTTCCTTATCCATTCTTTGGTTGAGAGGCATTTAGGTTGTTTCCAGATTCTGACTATGACAAAAAATGCTGCTATGGACATAATTGAGAACAGGTCCTAGTAGCACGATTGAGCATCCTTTGGGTATATACCCAAAAGTGGTGTTGCAGGGTCTTGAGGTAGGTTGTTTCCTAATTTTCTGAGAAAACGCCATACTGATATACAAAGGGGCTGGACCAGTTTGCACTCCCATCAGCAATTCAGCAGTGTTCCCTTTACCCCACAACCTCTCCAGCATAAGCTGTCACCAGTGTTTCTGATCTTGTCCATTCTTTCAAGTGTAAGATGGATGTTGTTGTTTTTAATCTACTCACATAGTCTCTCTCCTTTAATCGGAGTATTTAAACCATCCACATTTAAAGTGATTGTTCACCTAGTCTAGTAACTACCATATTTGTAATTATTTTCAATTCTCTGTCTGTATAGTAGACATGGCTGCCAGGATGTTTCTTGGAGTCAGGAGTGTGTGGAAAGAAAGAGCCAGCTGACCACTTCTGATGGGGTTGTGGGGGGCTGTTTGGGAAGACCCAACTGTTTTCTGGGAGACCTCCAAAAGATGAACAACTCAAGGTGAGCTGCCAGGGGCTTCCAGGAGCTGTGGGAGGGTGAATAGGGCCTCCTGGCAGATTCACAGAGATGAGTCAGTGAAACTGCTAAAAGTAGTTGCCTGGCTGCTTCTAAGATCCTGGGTTTCCAGAAACCTCAAGAGTGCTCATGCAGCAAGAGTCTCATTAAGGGAGGCACAATGTAGAGTGAGTGGGCTCTTTCTTCAGGGTAAAGGACAGTTGTGATAACCATCCAACTCCTAAAATAGGTCTTAGGTTCTCCTAGGACCACAGTTTTCTCCAGCAATAAATGCCTTAGATGTTTATAGCATGAACAGGGATGGAACTTGATGATTACTCTTCTCTACCAAGGAAAATTACTCTTGGTACAGAGTTGATCTTGAGAGTAAGACAGTAGATAGCCTTTTGTATGAGGTCACTATGTATCTTTAAACACATCTTTGCAAGTCCATCCTGCATACTTCAATGAAATGGCAGTTATTTCTTTGCTTGGGTCCTTTCCTATGGGAGGAAGCACATCAGGCTGGTACACGCAGTCATCTTGCCGATGCTACTGCTCCCTAAGTGTTCTTGATGCTGCTGCAATGCCTTGATGACTGTGCATTAAGAATCAGTGCTTATTCTAGTCTTTGTAGGCTGTTATGCTGAGGAACACTCTGCAGCCGTCAGCCCCTGCAGAGACTCTAGGATGACTGGCGTTGATGTACAGGCAGGCTTGCCACTGGAATCCTTAGATTGACTGGTCTGGTGCTTGGGTCTGCAGTGGGGCAGGTCTGAAGCCCAAACCCATGAAAATGGACTGTTGTTTAGGTCTTCTGAAGTGGAACTGGAATCTATGCTCTTCAAGGCAGGCCTAAATCCAGTGTTCACAGGATCTGACAAGGAACTATAGCAGTGCTTGAATCCAAGTCTTCAGAGACTAGTGAGATCCTTCAGTGGGCCTTGTATCTGTATCCTCTGGGATTTCTTTGAGCCTAAGTTCATGAGGGTGGGTTCTAGATTGCCCTGGAGTTAGAATCCTCAGGGGTATTCCTCTAGCCTCAGTCCACAGAGACTGACCTTATACTTAGTGGGTTGGAACCTCTGTTCATAAGGATAAGCCTGGCTCTAGATTGGGCCTGAACTCTACACTTATAAAGGCCGTCTTGAAGCTGGGAGTAGCCAAATCCCAGGGCTACAGGGCCCTTACAGGTGCTAGAGTGGGTATGGAGTAGTTGGTGGTTTGAAGTCTAGTGCAGTCTTCTCTAACTAGAACCACATACAAATTTTTCTCCTCCTTCTTTAATTCTATGATGCAAAGTAAGATATTGATGTGTTATAGCTCAAATATGAAATGTCTGCCAGCCTCAGATGTCTGGTGATGGGAAATGATTGGATCTTGAGGACTATGACTAAAGAGGCATATTTGGGAAGAGGTGGAAACCGAGAGTCTGTGCCATTTTTGAAGACGTGGGTCACTAGAGAGACACCGAGACACTGTGCCTTGACTCCTGCTCTTTCTTCTCTCTGCTTCTTTCCACCATGATGCCATGCCTTTCCACCTGCCTGAAAGCAGTAGAACCAGCTAAGCGTAGACTGAAACTTCTGAAGCTGAGACAAAACAAATAAATCTTCCCTCCGTTTAAGTTGTTGTTCTCAATGAGAAATAGCTACAACACAGCACGGAGCACTGCTTTGTTCTTAATTGGACTAAGTTTTAAATTTCCTCAATTACCCAAGTTCCTCCCAGAGTGTGGACACATATTAGATACACAGGACTTCTCATTAATTGAGAAAGAAATTCACTGTAGTTGGCTTTGGTGGGCTACTTGTACTGCATGCTGGTAAAATCTGTTACGCATCACAAAGAGTTGTGCTAATGGAATGATAATTTACCTGCCATGTTCAGCTCAGTTCAGTTACTACTAAAAATATATTACCTCAAATATGTTTGTGTGTGTTTATATATCTGCAAAATGTACACTGCAATTTTATTAATAAAACAAAGATGATAATGTCCTGTCCTAAATGGTTTACCTATTCAATATTTTAAAATTTTTACCAAACACTTTGATCATATTCTTTCCCCCTTCTAACGCCTCTTAGATCTTTCAACCTCCCTACCCTCTACTTCATTCTCTGTGTGTGTGTGTGTGTGTGTCTTCATTTTTCTCTCAAAAAATGAAAGTCAAAATGAGCAAACAAACTAATAAGAAAATATACCAAAACGAAACAAAAAATGAACATACACACAAAACGAAACCACAGAATTCCTTTAGTGCTGGCCAACTACTCCTTGGCATGGGGCCTGTTGTAGAGTCGGGTTGATATACCCAGTGACACTCCATTGGAGAAAACTGATTTTCCCTTTACCAGCAGATAGCAATTGCAAATAGCTTCTTGTTTAAGGATGGGACTTCGTGTCTACTTCCTTTTCTTGGTTCTGGGATTTTGTCTGGTTTGAACCTAAGCAGTTGTATGGGTACTATCACAGTCATTATGAGTGCATATACGTATCAGTCCTAAGGCATCTGGAAAATGCTGCTTCTGTGACATCACCCACCACCTTTGACTCCCATAATTTTTCCTTCTTATGTGCTTCATAGATTCCTGAGCCTTGAGAGGAAGAGTTTGATAAAGACACACCATCTAGGACTGAGAGCTCCAAAGTCCCTCACTCTGTAAGTTTTCTGATTGTGGGTCTCTGTGTTAAATTACCATCTACTACAAGAAGCTTCTCTGATGAGGGCTGAGCACTGTTCTGATCTGAGGGCACAACAATATGTGATTAGGAGTCATTTTGTTACTATGGTCCCTTGGTCTCAGACTCTTTGCCACTTCATATGTCATGTAAGGATTCTATCTCATGGAACTGGCCTTAAATAAAATCAAAGAGTGGTTGGTTACTCTCATAACATTTGTATTACTGTTTCACCAGCATTTTTTATAGGCAGGTCTCTGGCGTAGGTAACAGGGTTTGTAGCTGGGTGATACTGATAGTTACTTTTCTTCTCTAGTAGCATGCAAAGTATCTTGCAGCATCATGAATGATTGCAGTAGGAGTAAAGCTTCTACTTGGGTACCAGTTTGATTCCTCCATATTTGATAACATAGTAAATAGTGTCTTCAGCAATAGAGACTTACCATCAGGTTGTAGAGAATAACCAAGAGCCTCAGCTATAGCATATATAGTGATGTTTGAGGGGTCTAAATGACCTTCTCTTGCAAATCATTCAACATGATGCAACCCATTCCTGACACTGGAGGTTTTAGATGGTGGCATAAGATGTCTAGTTGGGGCGTTGTCTCCCGCATTATATGGAATTTCATTTAATTTTTATATATTTATATATATATGTGGAAGTTTCTACAGTAGTAGACTTTCAAATGACATTTCAATGACTTTGAGCATTAGCTGTCTCTCCCCAAATTCCCTCTCCTCCCCTCCCCTCCTATCTCTCTCCCCATTTAATCCTCCTATTCTAATGTCTCTATTATCTCTTTATAACTCTATATTTTATTTTCCCTTCCTTAGACGATCTCCTTTGCTCCATAGGCACCTTATTAGCTCCCTGCTACCTGTAGTTCTTGAATTGAAGCATATGAATATAAAGCTTAAAAGCTAACATCCACATATAACTGGAAACATGCTGTATTTGTTCTTTGGGGACTGGTTTACCTCACTGAGGATGATTATTTCTAGCTTTATCCACTTACCTGTAAATTTCATAATTTCATGTTTTTAAACAGCTGAATGGTATTATACTTTGTAATCACCATACTTTCATTATCCATGTATCAGTTGATGGATATCTAGGCTGTTTCCAATCTCTGGCTACTATGAATAGAGCCACAATGAACATGGATAAACAAGTATCTCTGTAGTAAGATGTAGAGTCTTTTAGATACAGAGGCAGTTCAATGTACAGAAATCAACTAATGTAATCTACCACATAAATAGACTAAAGGACAAAAATCACATGATGGTCTCATTAGCTGCAGAAAAGGCCTTTGGCAAAATATAACATTCTTTCATGATAAAAGTCCTGGAAATACTAGGGATACAAGAATCATAATGCAATATAATAAAGGCAATTCACAGTAAGCCTACAGCCAAAATCAACCTAAATGAAGAGAAATTTAAACCTTTTCCATTGAAATCAAAATCAAGATAAGATTGTCCACTCTTTCCATACCTAGTCAATATAATGCTTGAAGTCTTAGCTAAAGCATTAAGACAGTTAAAGGAGATCAATGGGATTTGAATAGAAAAGGAAGAAGTCAAAGTATTATTTGAAAAGGATATGATTTTATATTTCAAAAAGACTCTAAGGACTTCACAAGGATATTCCAAGAGATGATAAGCACTTTCATCAAAGTAGCAGGATACAAAATTAACACACAAAATCAATATAGCCTTCCTACATACTAATGGCAAACATACTGAGAAAGAAATCAGGGAAATTGCATCTTTCACAATAGCCTCAAAAATAATATCCTAACTCTAACAAAGCAAGTGAAAGATTCGTAGTTAAGAACATTAAGACACTGAAGAAAGAAGTTGAAGAAGACATCAGAAAATGGAAAGATCTACTATACTCATGGATCAATAGAATTAATATTGTGAAAATCGCCATCCTACCAAAAACAATCTATTGGTTCAAAGCAATATCCATTAAAATTCCAATATAATTCTTCACAGAAATTGAAAGGCCAGTCTTCAACTTCATGTGGAAACACACACACACACACAAAATGAATAGCTAAACAAACAAACCTGAATAATAATACAAGTGCTGGCGTTTTCATCATTCCAGATTTCAAGTTGTACAGCAGAGCCATAGAACAAAACAAAAACAAACAAACAAAAACACACCAGGGTATTGGCATAAAAACAAACATGTTGACCAGTGGAATAAAATTGAAGACCCAGATATAATTCCACACACTGGGGAAAGCCCAGCATCTTCAACAAATGGTGCTGGTCAAACTGGGTAGCTGCATGCAGAAGAGTGAAAATAGATCCAGACACCAAGCTCAAGTCTTAATAAATAAAGGACCTCAATACAAGGCCAAATACCTGAATCTAATAGAAAATAAAACAGGGATAAAGAACTCATTGGCACAGGATATGGCTTCCGAAAGGATAAAAAATATTCTGTATAGCAAAGGACAATGTCATTCAGACAAAACAGAAGCCTAGAGAATGAGAAAAGATATCTTTCTAATCACACCTTTGATAGAGGTTAGTGTCTAGAATATACAAAGATTTTTTTTAAAAAAAAGAACATCTAGAAAACAAATAACCCAGTTTTTAAAATGAGGTACATAACAAAGCAGAGCATTCTCAAAAGATTAAACACAAATGACTGAGAAATACTTTTTAAAATGTTCAACATCCTTAGCCATCAGGGAAATGCAAATGAAAACTGCTTTGAGATTTCATCTTACCCCAGTCAGATGGCCAAGATCAAAAAAACAAATGATAGCACATGCTGGGGAGCACACAGGGAAAGGGGAGCATGTATTCACTGCTGGTGGGAGTGCAAACTGGTACAGCCACTGTGGAAATCAGTGCAGAGCTTTCTTAGGAAGCTGAGGATCAACGTACCATGAGGTCCAGCCTATTCTACATTGTAATTTATGTGGCTAGATGAGTTCAGCACATAAATCAGTAGATAATGAACACTTATTGCCAGAGGGGCTACAGGACGTCATACGACTGATCCAATTTTATCTCCAAAGTGGAAACTGAGGTTCAAACAAACAAACAAACAAACAAACAAAAAGATGTAGGAGTCCTGTCCATGATTAAAGTATCAAAGTATTAAGATCTCCTGAGTAAATTGGGACCATGGAGACCTTGGGAGAGGGTTGAAGGGGAGGGGAGAAGCAGGGAGGGGAGCAGAGAAAAATGTAGAGTCCAATAAAAATCAATTTAAAAAAAAAAGTACCAAAGTCTTCAACCTAAGATCTCTAGCTCCAATTCCAGAACCAATTTCCAACCAACAGGTGATAGGTACACCGCAAACCTAAGGAGGGGTGACAAGAAATATATCACACTAACGTATGAACAGTAGAAGAGGCCACCCCAAGTGTGGGACCGTTGAACAACTATAAATATACATTCCAACAGCGCCTCATGTGAGAAGAACTTTAGTTTCTAGTTTTTCAACCAGACACTAATTAGCATCAATTATCTGCATGCACCTATTGATTAACATGCAACAGCGCCGGCACCGATTAATAAAACAGGATACCAACAAACACACAACTTAGATAAGGACTCCCGCCTTGGGCTCTGACCACTTTGAGTTTCTTTCTTCCCTTATGCAGTTTGGAAGGAGCTTAATTAAGCTCTTTAAATACAAATGTGAACCCAATAAAGAGGAAGGGCAAAGAGCATAGAATGCCGATAATCCTTTACCTGCCCCCGGAAGCATTAACGTGGCTTCCCGCACTAGAGTAAGTTTGTGACTGGAGCCACTGCTTACTGTTGCTTAGCTACCCTCCTGGGAGCTATTGAAATCCACTTCATTGATAGGGGCTTTATGCCATTTTATACCATGTAAATTTTTTTTCACTTCATCAACTACTGTAGTAATGAATGATTAGTTATCCAAGAAGAAAGTCAGTAAGAAAGCACAAGGGAATTTGCACCCTGAGTTTAGACTTTGGCTGCCTCTAACTTTGTCTCCACACCCCCACTCCCCCGCCCCTGGGTCATTTCACTTTCATGCACCAAACAAAGACTTTTTAAAGAACTTTCAAAGCGTGTTCCCTTAAGGGTTTTCATTCAAAATGAACCTTGCTTTAAACACGTCCTTTGTGTAAGCTCTGCAGGGCGGCTACATGCTTTAGAACACTGCCTCGGCGGAAAGATTCTGTTTTATTTTCTTTTTAACAATTTCCTTCCCAGGCACACAAAAATCTTCAGTAAGGTGCAGTTGGATAGAGAGTAGCCACAGGCAGGGCTTTGATTCTTTATCTCCCAACAACAGACAAACAGGTTGCTGAAAGTCACCCCAACCCCTGAGTCAGGCAGAACAAAAAGATCAGACTCAAAGCTTGCTTGTGCTTAGAAAAGAGGCTTTCCCTCTCTGTTTGCTTTTCCTTTCCTATTCAGGCCCCAGTCTTCTCAGCTACCTGCTTTGGCCATTGCCTGGAATGCCTAACTGTCACAGTTCCAACAGAATGCATTCATGGCCTCAAAAGGACAATTGATGCCATCTCAGTCAAATCAGAGTTCGTCCATGCTTGGTCAAACCTGAAGTCAGAAGCACAGGAGTTTCATAGAGAATCCTTCAATATTTCTCCTTTTGAGGTTCCAAATAATTTTTTAAATAGAATCTTAAGATATAACTCTTTCTGTTTCTGTAAGTCAAGTAGTAGTAGTCATTGGGAATGTGTGTGGGGATACATCACCAATGTACTTTTTTCCTAAACATCGTTTTGATGAAATCCATACACCTTGCAAGTCCCTCACCTACTCTAAGATTTAATACACATGAGCCCTGCAGTATGTGCTCTTTTATGCATTCTTTCATGTCTCTTAGTGCTTATAAGGTTTTTTCCCTTGTAGCTATATTATAACACCACTCTTTTAATGGCATATTTTATTGCATGGACAATTATTTATTCATTAATCAGTTAGTAGGCATTTAAGAAAGTGCTTTTTAAATTTTTATTTAATTTTGTTTTATGTGCCTTGCCATTTTGTCTGCATTCATGATTGTGTGAGGGTACCAGATCCCTTGGAACTGTAGTTACACACAGTTGTGAGCTGCCAGCGGGTGTTGGGAATTGAACCCAGGTCCTCTGGAAAAGTAGCCTGTGCTCTTAACCACAGAGCTATCTCTCCAGCCCCAGGGGGTGTTTTTCTTTTTTAACATTAAAAAAAATTCTGTAAGCATTTGGAGTTTTTTAAGATTTTCTTTTATTGTTTGAAAATGTCATACATGCATATAATATACTTGGATCACATCTACTTCCCATTCCTTTCCCTCTGATTCCCTCTTTATTCCACCCTCCGCCACTTTCCTCACAACCTGTGTTCTTATTTCGTATCTACTGAGTCCACTAAGTGCTGCCTGTATTGTACGGGTGTAGAACCAACTACTGAAGCAGAGATAGCCTTTCAAGGAACCACAGCCCCAAAGAAAACTCACTTTCCCTCCCCCAGCAGATGTCAGCTGCCAACAGGTCTTCAGCTACGGCTGAGGCTTCATGAGCCCCTCCACAGTCATTGGTATGATTTAGGGTCATCAATTCATGTGCATGCAGTCACAGCCGCTGTGAGTTCATGTGTACAATGGCCCTGTCATGTCTGGAAAGCCCTGTTTTGCTGCAGTCGTCTGCCACATCTGGCTGTCACAATCTTTCCTTCCCTCTTCCAGTATGATCCCTGAGCTTTGAAGGGAAGGGTATGACATGCATGACCTTCTAAATGCTGAGTGCTCCACAGTCCTGATTCTCTGCACACTGAACAGTTAGGAATCTCTGTACTATTTTCCATCTAACAAAATGTAGTTTCTCCAGTGAGGATTGAGAGACACACTAGGAGTATAAAGATAAGAACTTAGGAGGCAGTTTATCACTATGTCTAGGTAGCATAGAAATATTTGTCTGTTCTCCTTTAGGGCCTAAGACCTACCAAGCCATAGGTTCTTGGTCCAGTTACCAGAAACACAGACATCAAGCAGGTACCAACCTCGAAGCTTCCTTCCCATTGGCTACCTTTCATGGAGCTGAAAGTATACTTACACGACTGGGTGAGAAAAGTATTTATAACTCTCACTCAGCTGTGGACCTTGGGAACATTACAATAATGACTGGACTGGCAGAATATGCCACCTGGTGCAATCCTGACATGAATGTAAAGTGAGTAACCAACAACTTCCTGGTTGCATCTAAGGCTCACTCTACATGCTAACCATCTGTTTACACGTGATGGTGATGCTCCATTTCCAGAAGTATACACAGAGGAGCAGAACTGCAGGTTCATACAATACTCACCATGTTTAACCATATGAAAAGATGCCACATTGGTTTTTGCCACAGTTTGCCACATTTGCACATTCCGCAGCATCTCTTTGTGTTTTCAACAGCAATGTATAACAACTCTGACTTCTCTTTTTCCTTCCACAGAGTTCTTGTTGCCTGTGTTAGTTATTATATCCTTCCTAAGGGAATTGCAGAGAACCTCCCTGTGGTTGTGATTAGCACTTCCTTGATGGCTCATAATGCTGAGCATCTTTTCAGTGTTATTAGACACTTACATAGCCTCTTTGCTTTAATCCCTATTCAAGTTTTTTGTTTGTTTCTTTTCAGTTGGATTAATTGTCTTACTATGCATAATTGTCAGGAAATAACTGTATATTACAGATACAAGTCTCTTATTGGGCAAAAGATTTACAGAACTTCTCTTGTGTTCTTTATCTACCTATTTACTTTCTTGATCTTATCTTCAAAACTACAAAAGGTTTTCATTTTTGATGATATCATGGGTGTATTTTTGCCCCTTCACCTCTGTTGTCATGGAAAGTGAAGAACCATAAAGCTCATGCACAAGTATCTATATCTTTGTTAAGAATCACATTAATGACTGAAAAATCATGGTTGAGAAGTATGACATAATGGCATATGAACATAATGGCATGTGAATATTAAGATAATTCACATCTCTGGAGTAGAGAGCTTCATCTCCCAAAACCCATACGAAGTCTTGAGATTACTGAATTCTATGGGAAAAGGGTACACATGCCCATTAAGAATTGATCCCAATAAATGTGTGCTGCTGAAACTACTGCTTTCAAATCTGTGGCTATCACCCCATTTCAAAATAAGAGATGTCATTTGAAAAATGAATCCAACTTGCAATCAAAAGTTCATTTAAAATTTGTTTTGTAGTGTTAAGTCTTGTACAATTTTCTTTAACTTTAATCAGCTAAACGTGTTATGTCGATACTAAGCAAATAATTCTGATTCTCACAAGAAGGTTATAGATTTGAGTTGTGTCAGTCAATAGTGCTATTGAGAGATTTTACAACACAGGAGGAAAAAGACTGAAATGGATTTAACAAGTCTTGGGTATGTGGTGAGCCAGGAATAGGTCATTATACTCTGAAGTTGTTCTCTGTAAACAGATCAATTCTCATAGCCTTTGTGTTAAGGGGAATAAAGGTAAAGTAGGTAGAGCCATAACCATTTATTCTGACACATGACCAGAATGCATCTTTTTGTCTCCCTGATGTAACAGATTTGGTTATATAAAAACACACAAATACCTAAGCATGACCACCCCAAACCTCAGTGAATGAATTAAGCCTAACAGGGACTGTTTATTCTCTGCACACACAGAAAACAGACAACTCAAGGCTGTCTATAAATTTACACACACACATACACACATATACATACACAAGCACGTACACACACATACACACACATACACACACATGCATACACACATATACATACACAATCTCGTACACACACACACACACATACACACATACATACACACACCTCCTCATCCTCCTCTTGAAAACCCTCAACCATTTCTCATGCCACTGACAAAAATTTCCAAGAAACTAACTATAAAATCACTAGGAAAATACTTTTAATTAGATTGGTGTTTGGGTTCCAGATATTTCTGTATAGAAATTCTCTCTCCCACTAGAAAAAAATAATTGAAAGAGATAAATCAAAGCAACGTGTTCAGTTTTGTAATTCTACCTTCATCTTCCAAAACATAGTCTATGAGGAACTTCACCAGTCTAGAAAGGCAAACTTTTACGAAATTACAAATGTAGTATTAAAGAACATCTTCATTTTTCCAACAAAAACTTTGGGATCATCAGAAAATTATGTCTTAACTTCTTGACTGTGTTCACAGGAAAGTATCAGGGTTGTTGGTACAGCAAAAATTGCTGCATTATAGTAATAACACTCTCAGTTCCTACAACTCGGTCAAACTTCAAGTGTCTTTGAGAATAGTGTCTTTTCCATGCAGTGAACTCTGGGAACCAGAAATGATTTCACGTAGTATATGACCAGGAAGCTTCAACACAGACTGTGCCAATAGAGCAAGAAACCCGTGCCAGATTCATTGCTTTATCCCTGGTTTCTAGAATTTCTGGTTGTTAGACCACCTCCTTTTCTGCTGTTGATTCACCCCTCCTCCTCCACTCTGAGCAAGTCATACAAGCAGACAGCCTGTCTACCCCACAGATTGCAGGTGCTGGCCTCCACATGTTCTTCGCCTGGAGGCAGTAGTTCAGGCGTGACCTTTTGGTAGAAACCAGGTGCCACTTGCTGAGGTCATCTTGCTCACTGTACAAACCAACTTGTCAAGGTATTCATGTTATTTCTATTTCTATAGCAGTCCCCCAGAGGTCACAGATATTTGCAGCCTACAAGCACACACACACACACACACACACACACACACACACATCATACACACCATAACTGATTTCTATTTTCCTGCCCAGAAATGGCTGGCTCCTTTTCCAGAATCACTTCTCCTTCTGGATCACACCTGGGAAGTGCTGGATGGTGATGGTTGGTGTTGTGATAGCTTTTAACTGGCTGTGAAATCTCCAAAGGAGGAAATTCTCTAGGCTTGTGCCTGTCTTCACTCCTCCTGGCTCAGTAAAGTTTTCACAGACACTGACTCGCAGGACTAGGGCCCGAGCCCACAAGCACAATCAAAAACCAAACACAGGCAGTGAAGCTATGTAACAAAAGCTGCAGCTCCAAGTCTGAGTTCTGGCTCCACCATAATCTTGAGCAGATGATGCAATATCTAGGGGTCCCCTCACCTTAAAAAATAACACTGCGTTCATAGGTTGCAGTGCTTATTGATTGGGAGAGACAAATAAATATGAAAACCCTGAGAACAGGCCTGGTACTCAGACCTGGCATGCAGCATACACCTAGCACAATACTGTGCTGTGATGGCTAAGAATTAGTGAGTTGAGACTGGGGAGAGAACCTCAGTTAAATCTCCACAATCCACATGTGAATGGCTGGGTATGGTGGCATGAACTTCTCATCTCAATGCTGGGGATGTGGAGACGAGCACACTGGTCAGCAAGTGTTCTGTGATAATAAAAGACCACATGTTCTCTGTGTCTCTCTCTGTGTCTCTCTGTCTCTCTGTCTCTCTGTCTCTCTCTCTCTCTCTGTCTCTCTCTCTCTCTCTCTCTTTCTCAAAAGTGGACAACACTGAAAGACTGACACCTGAAGTTGTCCCCTGATCTTCACAGGTATATGCATTCACATGCAAGCACATACATGCCCCTCACATGTGCACACATGTACACACACACACACATACACACCCCAATGACTTTTCTGCACAACCACTGTAAACATAAGTGTGCTTTCCATAGATCCTCTTACAGAAGTGCAGCACCTCAAAATTGTTCTGCTTCTAGATTCTTCTCTATTGTAGAAAACTGCCAGAGTCTGTGTTTAGACATGAACGGTGGCAGCAAACCATAATTCAGGCCTTTCTGAGACAGTTTTAATGAGTTAAGGGAGTGTGTCTACCCAAATAGCATTTTTTAATTCAGTGGAACACTTATTAGAAACCACTACATATAGGACACCCTGCCTTAGTGCTACTGGGAAATCTAGAATAGAGAACTACACTTATTTTCTCAAGGAATTAGAAACTATTAAGAGTTATAGATCGTATACATATATGATCATGCCAGATTAAATGTTATCCAAGGGAACACATTCAAAAAGTACTCATGAAAGTCTAGACCTTTCTTGGTACGTACAACAGACTATTCAAGGGCTACACCCAGTGAAGATACACTAGGCCCACCCAGAATGAAAAGGAACAAAGAAATATTAACATTAATACTTATGGATAGAGAGATTGACAATCCTTGTCCCTCGAACCCAACCCCATTGAACTTTCTGCTCTGAGTGTGCGTAGATTGGGAGAGGCTGCTAAATATCCATACATTTCCCTGTGCTTTCTCTGTCTAGAGGGGTTCAGAAGAGCCATAGCTGTGTGTCTTTGTAGGCTTTTGTTTGGATGGCTGTTTAGTTGGTCCTCCACTGTTGGGGTCTGGTGCTAGCCCAGACCATAAATTATTTCTCTTGCCCAGACCCCAGCAAAAACTATCTCTCTCTGGACCAGCGTGGAGACATGGAAGTAAAGACACAACTCACATGGCTTTATCGGGAGGGAGATTCTCAGTGATTGGCCATCCAGAGGCCAACAGTTCTTTACAAGAAAGGCCAAGATGTCTTCTCTTAACAAAAGACGAATGCACACTCTGAAATACTCAAGCATCTCAAGAGGTAAGAACAACAAAACCTATGAGTGTCAAGGTCATCCAAGGGCATGGATAGGGTCTGAAGGACATATGGAGATATTCAGACAAGTCAACCAGGTAATGAGCAAATCCTGACTGATTGGACCCCGTGGAGCCTCAGGTCTTTCCTGTCATCCTGCAGAAGAGTTGGCTCTTTCTTTACCACCCCCTGGTGAGGCTGCAAATGGCCACCCCAGTCTGGCCAGGAGACAGGCCTCAGCCAATTTCCAGATTAGAAGAGAAAGAAAGCAGCACCTCCTCCAGCCTGCTGTGGTGCTCACAAAAGGGCATAAGTTTGTAGAACAGCATCTGGTACCCTTTCATCACTCTCTCTTACCTCAACAGACGCAGAACACATATCCGCCGGAAAGCTCTGCCAATGACACAGCTGGTGGCCCTGTCGAGAAATGGAAGCAACATCACTGGTTTTTCCATTCAGCCCAGAGCTGCCCAACGAAGCCACTTCCCCACCCCCAAACCTCCCGAATACTGCAGCCAAAGATGCGTAATAAAAGAGAGAGAGAGGTCAGCCCCCTGCTTCAAAGTTCCATCTCTCTTTCACTTTATGACTTTACGTCAGTCTTCAGAAATCAATCCAGAATGGTATGATGCACAATAAAATCATGATGGACTTCATGATGTCCTTGATCCCTATCTCCAGCTGCCTCTGTCTGTCTTCCTTCTTTCCCAGTGTCACGGTCTTCATGCTGAATTCCTGTCATATCAGGAGCTTTCCTTCCAGCTATTCCTGGCCATTCCCCTCACCTACCCCTCTCTTTCCATTCTCCTCACTTGTGCAGACTTTTCCTTTAAACACAACATAGGTAACCCCTTATCCTCCTGCCCAGCAGGAGTTGTTAGGACTTGTTCAAATGTCACTTCCTCTTAGAAGCAATTTTCATCTTCTTCTGCTCCCAAAGACTTAAGTGAGATATCCCTTGCCTGACTTCCCATGGCCACTACTTCATAGATTATCTTACAGTGCATTGTATTATGCTTGTCATTTATTTTCCTTTATAGATTTTCACTCCCTACTGCTAATGAACACACTCAGTAGGTATTGAGCTCCTTGGGAATGAGACTCTGTAATTCACTCTTATAAGCATATGCCATAGCCTAGCATAGTGTTTGACATGTAAATATGGAGTTTATAGTAATATATTCAATGAATGGTTGATAGCAAAGTGAATCACACTGAAATTAATAAAAAGAGGTATGAGGGGAAATATACTCAACATATAATATGTCCAAGTCTAAAAGCCTGAAAAACAGTATGTTTCGAAAGAGAATGAAAGAAACACAGGAAGGGGAAGAAAGAGAGAAAGAAAGAGCAAAATATCACATATAAATGGGAGTGCAGGATCTAGGGGCGTGACCCAGTGGTACAGCTGGCATTCATGAAGGTACAAACCTAAACTAGAAAATAATACATAAGTTTTAAAAATACTTCCTTAGTTCTAATGCAAACTTTGAACAAGATGATTTTTAAAAGAAAATATTCTGCCTCAGTCTTTCTCTTATAGATGTAGGTATTGCAGCCCAGAAAAATTTAGGGATTGTGGGGCTGAAAATTCAAATCCAAGCCAGAGTGAAACAGATAGAACCAAGTTTCCTAGCAAGAGCTCTTATAAGCAGCAAAAACCTACCACAAATGGGACCAATTCTTCCCCTGGGACAGACTCTTTAAACTACCACACCCCACAGAACAGGCTTACGACAGGAGTTCTCCTGCAGAAAACACCATAATTGTGCTGCTGAAGTTTGGCAGGTTAAAGCCCTTCTTAAGCCTGTTCTGTGAGGTGTGGTCACGTGACGCACACTCACTTTAAGGGATACATGCTATTTTTTTTCCTTCAGGTTCTCCTTGCTCTATTTTAAAGGATAGAACTAGACAACCAAGCTCTTCTACCCCTGCATCTTCAAAACTCCTTTACAGTTTAACACAATAAAGATCAGCAAGAGAAACTTGAGCTCTAACGTTTTTGCTGATTGGCTGAGTGATCTGTGACCAGTATGAGATTCTATATCCTCTAAGACAATAACTAGAAAGTTCATAACACCATTCTTTCCTTCTGGAGAGATATCATTTAGCAATATATTATAACCCAAATTGCTAAACCTGGGTAAAACTGAGTGGGTGAAACTTTGTAAATAGCCCCCAAGAAAGCTGCATACCAGTCCCTGACCCTCTTTCTTTGCTTCAGTAGCTTAAAAGCAGAAGTAGATCGGAGGCCCTGATACTGGGCAGAAGGTGGGAAAAGAGAGTTTCCGATGGTAAAGTGGCAGCTGGAGCGGAGATTTCTGGCCAAAATGAATAATGTCACAGTGCTTCTTTGGTTTCATGGGAAAACATGAAGGAACCATTTTTCAAAAAGTCACTCAGATTCTCGTGGACTCTGGTGTTTGACAGGAATGCAGCTAAATCATGCCGTCAATTTTTAAAGACATCAGCTTTTGAAAATAATTGTCTTTTAGACTTTTCCTGCATCAAAAAAGAATATGGCTTCTCCTTAGTGTGGCTCTCTGAACTCCACAGCAAGAGCCAGAGGCGCTGCCCACATCTCTGGGCTCAGTTTCAAGTTGACAAAGTCCTTTGCCCTGCATCCTCAAACCATTCCTTGTTGCACAGAAGACACCTCCCTCCAGGATAGAACAACATGGAGCCTCTTAGACATGTCCTTCTCCGGAGTGTAGGAAGAACAGAGAAACGTTGCCTCCAGGAACATCCTGAAAACACTCGATCTTCTCATGGGTAATGCTGTAGTCAAGAATATTCAGAGCGCCCAAAGTCAACTCATCAGCTATATTAATTTCTTACACAAAGAATATTGGTATTCCTTGGGAGTAATAGAAAGTAAACAAGAAATTTGATTTTTCACACTCTGCCCTGTAACAGGGGCACTAATGAGGCTGAGAAAGCAATTGTTCCACATTCCTCTCCTTTGCTGGAATTAACCACATTCATTCATTAACAGGAGTTATTCATTCTCAAAGTTGTTTTTAAAGTTAGAAAAAATGGCGTACTCTTTAAACTCTAAACTAGGATCCGGTTACAGATTATGTAAACATGGCATTAAACAAAGGCACCTCTAGGAAGAGTCTACAGCTTCATTTGATCACAGGATTTGGTTGGGGTTCCTCTCAAAAGAACCCAAATTCCCTACTTGCTGGTCTCCTCCAAGTCTGGTCCTGCACTAAGGCACCTCCTTCCACATTGCCCTCTGGTGTGGTTTAGATTTGGCATGCCACCTGCCCAAGGTATTGAGAAAGAAGTACCTAGGTTGTTGGGCTAATCATGATTGGCAGTTGAAATTATCAGTTGGTTATTCCATTGCTGAATTCATAGCTTAATGACATTATTGGAGGATTGTCTTTGTTTGCTTTCTATTGCTGTGATGAAACAGAGACCAAAACCAACTTACAAGTTACAGCCATAATCAAGGAAAGCAAGGCAGAAACTCAAAGAAGGAACCTGAAAGAAAGAATTGAACCAGAGACCATGGAGATCTCACTGTCTTGCTTCCCCTAACTTGCCCTGGTACCTTTCTTATACAGGCCAGGATCATTCACCCAGAAGTGGCACTGCCCACAGTGGACTAGGGCCAGTCTGATGGAGGCAGTTCTTCAGTTGAGAGTCCTTCCGAGGTGACAAAAACTAACTGCCACAGAGGTTGGGAAAGTGGGGGCTGGTTAAATAAAATAGGACACCAGGCACATGCCTTTGAAAAGTATCTTGTCCCTGGCTCTTTTCTCTTAACCTTGTTCTGCTTCCAGCTACAGTGATGTCAGCAGCTCAGTTCCAACATGCCCTTTCCTCCATGATGCCTCTCATCACATCAGATCCATGGAACCAGCTGACCCTAGACTGACATCTCTGAATTACAAACCAACGAGGTTTTCCCATCTTTAAACTGCTTCTCTTGGGTATTGAGTACCATAACAAAAAGGCCAGCTAACAAGCCCTCAATCCAAGGCTCTGATGAAACAGAAGTCACACCAGTTTCGAGTCTATGAATATGTCATTTTATGGGCAACCTCTTTTTAAAAAGATTTTAAAATCTTTTTAAAAAGAAAACTGAAGAACCATCAGAGTGGGAAAGTGTGAAGTCTTTCCAGGGCACAGGCACCTTACCAATTTAAACACTGACATGCTCTCTTTCCTCAAGGAGACTTCGTTACACTGGCTGTGCTGGCAACTCTTTGCCAACTTAACATAAGTTAGGGTCATTTAGGGAAGGCAACCTCAAGAGAGAAAATGTCCCAAACAGATTGTCTTGTGAGTAGGCCTGTGGAGCCACATCTTGATTGAGGGTTCATATACAAGGGCCCAGTGCACTGTGGGCACCCACTTCTGGGTAGATAAACCTGAGCTGAATAAGGAAGCGGGAGAGCAAGTCAGTAGGTGATATGGGAGTCCCCTCTGTGTACTTTGATTACCATTAATGAACAAAGAAACTGTCTTGGGCGTATAGCAAGGCAGAACTTAGGTAGGCAGGGAAAGCCAGGCTGAATACTAGGAGAAAGAAGGGCAGAGTAAGAGAGAAGCCACAGAGTCACCACCAGTCAGACATGCCAAAAAATTTTCTGGTAAGCCACTACCACATGGCGATACACAGATTAATAGAAATGGGTTAAATTAATATGTAAGAGATTATCCAATAAGAAGCTAGAGCTAATGGGCCAAGCAGTGATTTAATTAATACAGTTTCTGTGTAATTATTTTGGGGCTGAGCAGTTGGGAACCAACAAGTGGCTCTTCCAACAAGTAGGCAGCATACTCCATGACCTCTGCCTCCAGATTCCTGCCTTGAATTTCTGCTTTGACTTCCCTGAATGATAAACTATGTGCTTACAATGAAATAAACCTTTTCTGCCCAAGTTGGTCTTAGTCATGTTTCTGATAAGGACAATAGAAACTCTAAGACAACAGGAAACTATTACTTATTGACTCACAATTCTCTATTTTTTTAATAGAGAAGAAAGCTTTGAGAAACTGCTAGCAAGGGACTTGTAAAGTTAAGTTGTCTATTTAATTTTCTCTCTTTAGAGACTGGGAAAAGTTCATGTTCATCTTCACAATTATGGCATTTCTACAATTGTTCAATGACTAGATGCTGAATGAATAAACATATTTACTAATAAACAGTTAGCAGTGTGGATTGATCAGTGGTTAGCGGTTCTTATAGCTCTTGCAGAGAACTGGAGTACATTTCCCAGAAGCCTTATTTAGTGGTTCATAACCATCTGAGACTCCAACTTCAAGGGATTCGATGCCTTCTAGACTCTACCAGCAACTACACTCACGTGTAGATACATGCACACATACGTATATATATACACAGAAAGACATAATAAAATAATCACCGGTAACTCATACCTGATCAAACTGCTAAGAATAAATAAATGCTCAGCCATAAATATGGCATCAAGTATACTCTGCACATATTCCATATTCAACCCATTAAATAAATAGTATCTTGAAGATAAACAGTACCCTATGAGGCAATATTTATTATTCATCTCAGATTATTTGTATCCATGTATATACAGTATGCAGGGTATCTAAACCAGTACCTCCAAAGCTCAGGAACATCACTTAAGAAAGGGCAGAAACAGGGAAAGAGCCAAAAGGAAGGGAGAAGTATTGTGGAACATTGACTTCTAGACATGCCTTAGTCATTGTACTCTTGACATGACAGCAGTTGTGATTATCTGCATAAGGTCTGTACAAGATTGGGTCCATCAACAGCCAATCATGGAACAGGGAAGGGCTCAAGATATCCCACCTCTCACTGAGGATTTATATACAGCTAATTGTTGATAGAGAAGGAAGAGATACTTTCTTTAGTGGCATAGCCACTGATAAGGTGCCAATGCTCACCATTCTCCCTAAACAAGCTTAATAAAACCAATTGAGCTACCCCAACATTTTATAATGAAACCCACTATTATTCATTGCCATACCTGCGCTGACACCTGTATGACAGAATGTCGCAAGAACGGGAGTCGGCGTCAGGTGAGGGGTAAGAGCTTCTCGGAG
>LOEQ01005144.1:20802-33702 GCA_001685075.1 Bramus lutescens
GGTTATGTCCAGCTTTGGAGGAAGTGTGCCAACTTCCCTAATTGATTGTGTATTAAGTTTCTGATTCTGTGAAAGTATAAAACACTATGCTTTGCCTTCAGAAAATTACAGCAGATTCAAACCTCTCTTGTGTTTGTCTGTCTGTCATTCGCCGAATCCTGAGTTCTCCTYGRGCCTTCACCCCTGTTCTCCCTCAGTCGTTGAGCTCCCCAAGAGCCGGTCCGTGGCAATTCATAATTAATAAATGACAATAAAATTTTGTTTTGTTATAAATGGTGGTAGATACAAGGTATATACAAGGCCCTGAGTTTTAGCCCAAGAGTGAGTGAGGTGGCAGGAAAGGAGAGAGAACATGAGAAACTTTTTCTAAGATAACCATCAAGATACTAGCATTTCCCATTTAAATGAAATGACTTATTCACTTCTAGTTAGATAGTGTGGCTCTGTATAGTCTCTTGATATGGCAGGGATAGAGAAGACAGAAGTAGTTGCCTATATCCATAAGGTATATTCCAAAGCCCCAAGTGAATTTCTGAAACTGGATTATTACGAATCTATTGGAGCTGTGTTGGCTCCTATGTGCTTTTCAGCATTTTTCGCACAGTACTGAGTCCATTGACCTCAAGTTTTATGCCTGGTACCTCTTTTGTATCACTGGTCTGGCACAGAAGAGCCATTGTTAAATTCAAAAGAGGGGCTAGAACAGTAACACTGTGATATCTTAACAGGACTTCAGATAGCCTCAAAGGTTGCTATGGTAGTTTGAAGGAGAATGGGCCCCATAAGCTCACCTATTTGCATGCTTAATCATCTGTTGATAGACTGTTTGGGAAAGATTAGGAGGTGCTGTGTCCCTGTTGGAGGAGGTGTGTTACTGGGAATTAACTTTGAGGTTTCTAAGGCCCAGGCCTCGTGGCTCTCATTCTCCCTCCTCCCTGTGGTTCAGGATGTTATCTCTTGGATGTTTCTCCAGCACCGCATCTGCCATGTATGCCCCTATGCTCCCCACTAGAGTGATAATGGACTAGACCTCTGAAACTGTAAGCAAGCCCCAATTAAATGCTTCCTTTTATAGAGTCACCTTGGTGACCGTACCACTTCACAGCAATAGAACAGTGACTAAGACAGCTGCTAAGTGACTAATGGCTGGGTAATACATCCAGTCTGATGCATTGGACAAAGGGCTGATTAATGGTCAGAGCAGAGTGAGTTGACACACAATTTAAAACACAAATTTTTTTCTCTGTATTTCCATTTGTATCTTCAGAATACAATTAGCCATTAGCCATAAGTAATGGAAAACACAACAACCAACAAGGGCACACTAGGATCACTGTCCTCCTCTTAAATATATCCTATATAAGTTTCAAATGTCCCACCTGGTCTACCAAATCAGATTAAACAGTAAACCTACTGTGGTTAAATAAGGTGATCTAAAATAGTTTTTTCTTCTCATGATCAATGAAACACAGTATCAATTTCTATAACATAATTTAACCATCATTTCAAAAAAATGTTACCCAAAGTCCAATGAGGTGGTGCTTGCCTTTGACCCCAGCACTCATGAGACAAAGGCCAAAAGATCACAAGTTCAAAGCATGACTCTACTGTGTAGCAAAACCTTGTCCCAAAACAAAATTGTAAAACTTTGAACTCTGTGGTGGTTTGAAAGAAAATGGCCCCCAAAAGGAATGGTACTATTAGAGGATATGGCTTTGTTGAAGTAGGTGTGACCATGTTGGAGGAAGTGTGTCACTGTTGGGGAGGGCTTTGAGGTCTCTTTTGCTCAAGCTTTGCTAAGTATGACACTCAGACCACTTCCTGTTGTCTGCAAGATGTAGGACTTGCAGCTACTTCTCCAGCACCAGAGCTGCCCGCCTGCTGCTATGTCCCACCATGATGATAAAGGGATGAACCCCTGAACTGTGAGAGAGCCACACCAATTAAATATTTTCTTTTATAAGAGTTGCCATGGTCACAATGCCTTTTCACAGCAATTGAAACCCTAACTAAGACAAATACCAAGTTATTCACAGCTATTAGAGTGATCAATAATCTTTCTAACAGAACATCCACGTAAGTCCCTTTGCACAGAGGAGTCCTGGTGGAGTGTTTCTGATATTAGGCCCTGGAGAACAGAGAGAAGTTGTTTGTTACATCACTGTCTAGTTAGAGCAATTTCTTGCTAATATCCACCAAAGGTCAGAAAGTCAACAAGCTAAACTGCCATGATAGTTCTCATGCCAACTACCTGCTGCTCTGCTTATAGGCTTCTTCAAGCCTCTCATCACCATCTCTCTTCACTTCATTCCTCATCTGTAGAGATGATGATTGTACCTATCCTATGTGACTGTTGAGATGGTCAAATATGGTAATATATACACGTACAGAACCCACAAAAGTACGCTTTATTGTTTTCATTATTGAAATCAATAAATGACCTGTTTGAACTGAAAAGGGTGTGAGCTGAAATTTTACTTCAAGACAAATATTCCCATCAAAAGTGAAGCTATATTTATTCATCATAAAATACTCTTGAACATAGCTTCTAAATTTCAGAGGCAGCCTGTTCAATGGGACTCGTAGATTTTACCTTAGCAATACTTGAATTTTAGCCTAAATGGAGCTATAGGAGTCCATTGATGGGACAGTTTGTGGTAGAACATTTGTTTTCAAAAAGCTATGACATTTCACAAAAATACAAGTCTTGGTTCCCTTATTTCAACTTTAAAAGGTTTAGAAAGGTTCATACCTCAGAGCCCTCATTCATGGAAAGGTTGTCATGTGACTAGCATAGAAGCCTATTTACAAGTTCAAATGAGATCAGGCCTTGACTAATGTGTCTCTTCCTCTCTTAGTTATCTACATTCAAACTTGTAAATAAAGTTATCGTATACAGCAACCTCTAAGGTCAAGAACTAAAGATCAGCAATAGCTACAGACTGTATCACTTTTGTTATTTCCTATTATTAGTTGAATTTTCTAAAAAGACTTTAGTCTTATTTTTAACACCTATTTATGATGATAATGGGGCAATTGATTCGTGTGAGTGCATGTGCATTGGAGGCCAGAAGAGGGTGACAGATCACTTGGGCCTGGTGTTAGAAGGGATTGTGAGCCTCCTGACGTAGGTGTGGGGAAACAAACTTGGGTCCTTTCCAAGAACATCAAGTATTCTGTTTTTATTCTTATTTAATTTATTTTTATAATGCACAAATTTAATAAAGTAGAAGCAATACTACATCTCCCATCTCTGTCCCCTGCCATCATCCCCTCCCAGTCCCTCACCTTCACCCCCAATCCCCTCCTCTTCTGTCTCCCCATCCAGGAAAGAGCAGGGCTCCTATGGGTATCAATAAAACATGGCATATCAAGTTACAGTAGGACTAAGCACCTCCCCACCAGCTAAAGTGGGGCAAGGTGACTCAGTATGAGAAGTAGGGTCCCAAAAGTCAGCAAAAGAGTCAGAGACAGTCCCTGTCTCTGCTGTTTGGAGTCACAACTGTAACATATATGCAGAGTGCCTAGGTCATTCTCACGCAGACTTCCTGATTGTCAGTTCAGTCTCTGTGAGCCCCTTTGAGCCCAGGTTAGTTGACTGTGTGAGCCTTCCTGGGGTGTCCTTGACTCCTCTGACTCCTATACTCCTTTATCCTCCTCCGTGGGATTTCTGAACTCCATCTAATGTTTGGCTATGGGTCTCTGCATCTGCCTCCATCAGTTGCTGGAAGATGCCTCTTTATGGACCAGGTACCAATCTGGTTACAGGAGACTGCCAGTTCAGGCTACTTATCCATTATTGCTAGCAGTCTAACCTGAGGTCCTCCCCATAGACTCCTGGGAGATTCTCCTGCATCAGACTTCAGCCTGATCCCAAAATGCGCCCCCCAGCAGTCCCCTCTGCATTCTCCCCCTCCCTCCTCCCGACCTGATGGCTCACATTCCCATCCCCACCTGCCCTCAATCCACTCAAGAAATCTCTTTTATTTTTCCTTTCCAGGGCGATATGGGCATCACCCCATGAACTCTCCTTGTTATGTAGTCTCTCTGGGTCTGTGGAACAGCAAGTATTCTAAGCTCAAGCTTCCCATTAACTAAATTTAAATCATGAAAATTGGAACAGGGCTGTCACATACTCTCCGCCACTGAGAGGCAGGGAAGAGATCGGTTAGTGGAGTTCCCTCAAGATCAAGGGCAGAAATGACCTGTCTTTATACCAGAATCAAGAACTCAGATGTTTGCAGGGATCACCTATGCACTATTCAGTAGAAATTAAAGAAGCAGGCTAGGTACACAAAGTAGGGAAAGGTTGGGACACTGGCATGGCAGAATCTGTGCCCCTCTAAAAGTGAACAGGGGCAATACTCAGTTTATCTTCTTCTCCTCTCAACCTAGCGAGACAAACCTAGAACTGATGTATCTTTTAGTCTCTGAAGAGAAGCCAGGAATCATTTATGAATTTTTCAGAATTGTACCTATTATCATGAAGTGCCATTAAAAGCAAACATACTCTGTAGGCCAAATAAAAGTGCTGTGTGCCAAGTTTGGTCCATGGGCCGTCAGGTTGCAGCTTCTGACCTATAAATCCTCATTATGATCACCACATGGCTGAGCCTGGCCGAATTTCAGAGGTAGCCATTACTGTGAAGCATTTCTTTCTTACCCCCATAGCGGCTTCATTCTTCTTCATTCCCTATCCAACCAAAACCAATAAGAGAAGTTGGAAAGGTAATTTCAAATCACTAAATTTGCCTGAACTAATTATTGCCACAGAGAATTTTTACTGGTATCTCTTCTGATCCTTGCTTTGACACTTCTGAAACCCCTTGGCAGTGAAAGCCACAGGACAAAAGACACCAGGCGTCTGTCTGGCTCAACTCAGGGGCTCCCCTCCCCATCCCAGTCAGCTGACCTTGACAAGGACAGTGGAAAGAGCCTGGCTCTCAAGCCCACCGACATTTGGAAGCGCAGGTGCAGCCCAAAGTCCTGGAAGGATTTGGCCAGGCATTCTTGTTACAAGCCCAGGCCTGAGCGGGAAACTCCCCTGACAGTCTGGCCAGAAGTCTGAATCTGTCATTGTCTGGCTGCGGTGGCCACAATGCCTGTCTGCGACAAGTGCTGACACTGGATGCCTGAAAGGGGGCTCAGTTGAGCAAGCATTCGTCACAGAAAAGTGCCCCAACTCATATTTCACAGGGTGATCAGAGGCAGGGAGACAGGACCCCGAAGTGGTCCATCCGGAGCTTTAGCAATGGCAGCCTTCACACAGGGACAGCTGGGCTGAAGCCAAAGAAGCTTTCTTTGGACACAACTGTTCCCGTACCCCCAGGGATGGTGAGGATGGAGCCAAGCAGACCTCGCCCCACCCGCATATCTCAGTGCATAGTCCTCCAACACCCCCTTGAGGATCCACAAAGAATGAGCACAAGGATGCTGGGTAGAGGTGATGATGGGACCTGAGCCAGGCCCAGATTCAACCCCACCAACCAACAGAGAGAGAGAGAGAGAGAGAGAGAGAGAGAGAGAGACCTGATGCTAGCTTTTGACTTTTATCTCAACAGCTGTCCTGAGTGGAAGTAATGTAAACCCTCTGTGACTCATCCTATAAAAGAAAAGTGTTTTCTTTTTCTTTCATTATTGCTCCTCTACAGTGCACACAATAATGCTTGATTCAGGGCTCCATCCATCTATTTGGATGGAGAGGCAAATGAAAAAGGCTGAGGAAACCATCAAATTTAGTTTTGTCTCAGGAGTTTTACAAAGAAATGAATTTTTTCCTTCACACTTTCTAATTTTATTGGCACGGCAATCAGAGGTGGGGATTATTGCCAAGCTTCTCACCCTGTGGTTTAGCTCAGTGGCCCCACCCCCTCCTCCCACCTTGCTGCAGAGCCCACCCTGCAGTGTTAAGTGACTTACTCCTTTGGGAAGCTTAGGATGCAAACATCAAAGATGAAACTGTCTCAAAGCCATCAAGACAAGGAATGTAGGGCAGGTGGTTTCAACAGCAGCAGCAGATCCATGATCAGCCCATTCTAAATCTGCAACACAAGGAATTAGCTGAATACAAAACAAGGAGTCAGACACGGCAACAACAATAATATTAAGAATAAACGGGGGCTTGGTGAAAAGGGGATGTGGGAAGAGTAAGGAAATAAGATAGAGTGTATCATATACATATAGAAAATGGTCACAGAAGAAATTATTTTTAAAAATTCAATTTTAATTAAATTGGATAATCACTAATATTTATAGAATACTTAACATGTGCTAAGCCTTTCTGAGCTTTTGTGGATACTTCACTAATGAGAAAATAAGGTCCAAGAGCTTACCTTGTCCAACTAAGATAACGTGGAATCAGAATTGCAAATAAGAGATAACATGGAGTCAGAAATACAAACAAGGCAAAAGCCCTTTGAACACAGTACTAAAAATGCGTACTGATTTCAGTTGCTAAGGAGTGGCTGCAAAATAACCCGATCTTGAGTACGAACTTGGTTTCATCTTACTATATAAACAGCACTTATCAGCTTTGGCAATTTTCCTCTAACACAAAAATAAGCATATAGTTAAATAAAATCACATAAACTTTTGACAAATGATCAATAAAATGCATGCAAAATTTTGCAATGCTCACCCCGAAAATCAGAATATCATCTCTCTTGCAGATGTCTCAATAAGTGCCCCTCAAAGTAGTGATAACCAGGTAGTAAGAGTGCATGCTCAGTAAACACCAGGAAAATAGTTGATTTATACATCTTTTGGGGTCAACTTGGTAATGGATGTCAAAGTCCTGAATGTAGTTTATATCATCGCTGGCACTTCTTAAATGTGGCTATCAATTCTTTGGCACTCCACCTATGGACGGGTGGGGCTCCATTTCCCTTTGTGAACAAGATGAAATGGTGACTGCTTTGACATTAGAATACGTCGCAGTGGCACTACATGACATCCACCACCCCTTCATGAAGTCCCCACACCGTTGTCTGTAATGCTGGAATGTTTGCTTTCAGTGCTCAGATCCACCGCACATAAGATACAGTTGCACTGAAGTCATCAGGCCAGAGGGGCTGCCTATGGGAAGAGCAACCACAGTCTATGCCAGGTCTAGGGAAGGAGTCAACCCAGCAACGTTCCTGCAGAGGGTCACCACTCCCTCCATGTCCTTTATCAGCCAGTGGTATCCATGGTATAACAAAGCAGTACCTACTTCATGGCTACTAAGTTTTGGTTAGTTTATTTTAAGGCAATAGATAACAAGAACAACTTCTCATCAAGTATTATTCTTCTGGAATATTATGTTCAGGGATAGCTCAGCAGATAAGGCATTTATTGTCAAGCTTAAGGGTGTGAGTTCAATCCCCAATGCCTATGTGGTAGAAAGAGAGAACTGACTCTTGTATGTTGTTACCTGACCTCTACACACAGGTCATGGCACACATGGGCCCACCCCCACACGTACATATAAAAATATGTAATTTTTAATCTCTAAAGAATATATGAATGTATGCAAAGATAAGACATCATTGTTTAAAATAGGAGAAAATAGAAATGGAAATTTGGACAATAAAAACTCTTTATATTTATGACACAACACAGCAATTTAACATCAGGGTTTAGAGGAATGCTTACTCATGTAAAAGCCCTCAGAACATATTATTTAAATGTGGTTTGAAAATAACAAACCAGATGTTTACTTTTGTAGAAAAAATATTTACTGAAATTTGGCAAAAAATATTCTAAAGCTTAAATAGTAGCTATTTCTGAATTGTGATATTCTGGATGATATACTGCCTTTCTGGATATATTGATGATATAATGACATTCTATATCTGTAAATTTTATTAAGTAGTAGACAAAGCACTGATTATACATGACATGACCTCATTAAATCTATGTAACTTATAAGAACTCTTATGAAGACTCAAGTTCAAATTCCAGAAAGTAAAAAGTAGACTGAATAAGGCCTGGTGGAGATTTGTGCAGCTACAAGGCATGTGCTAGATGCTTTTATTAAAGTTAATGCTAAACATTTTGTCCATTTTCCTAACACTTCCATACTGAGTGGTTGAACTAAACATCTATACCTCTCAAGTGAACAACAAAAAGTTATTTGGTCTCCTGTCTCCCAGGCATCCAAATGAAGTAGTTGATGGAAGCACAAATCGTCTCTGCCTACCAAGTACAGACGCAGATGACAGGCAAGCCCGAAGCTCTCCAGCTACGCCGAGCAAATGGAAAAGAAGTATCTCGGGTAAAATGAGCAAATTGTTCACTAATGGATTTCCGTCTTGATGTAAAAGCCATTTCTGATATTAATTTTACCTGTCCCCACCATTACTGTGAAGGAAGTTTTACATGGAACGCTTTCCAATGAGCTGAGATGCAGCCTTTCTGTCCTGCGAGCCCATCTCCTCATTTTCAGCCCACGTGCACATTCTTGGTAAGAGCCCAGAAGTATGGAGAATGCCTCTGTCAGGCACTGTTGGACACTCGTACTGACTCACCCATCTCCGCCACAGTGCTACCATGCAAATCCTGAAAGCGTCCTTGTTGTCCATTATGTTGTTTCTCGAGTGGGAATCTGAGGCAGAGAAAAGCTAAGCAATTTACCCATAAATGCTCAAGTAGAAAGCACAGAGATAAACCCAATCAAGCTTCATGGCTTTACCACCTTTTTGTATGCTGTACCTTATTTCTCATTTATATTGTTCTATGCAATCATTACAATTATAGTGCCCATTGTACCTGTCTTGGCAAGGGAAGAATATCAGATGATGTTTCAGCCTGTCGGTGCTGCTCATTGATCTTATGTGTTATACACAGAGAAAGAATAAAAGGGGGCATAAACTTTTCCACCCTGACCACCAGTTTACCCTCCCTCTACTGCCCTGTGATACCCTCAGTATGATCCATAGTTCCCTGGGCATTGTATATTAATGTTGTATCCTCTGTATCTAGCCATACATCTTAGGAAATTTTCTTGCCTTTATTCCCAAAACACTTCAGTGTAATAATTACTCAAATAGCATGTGCATTGTATTAGATATTATAAGCAGCCTAGAGATGATTGAAGTTTGCAATATATACACACACATTACGTGCTAATGCAATGCCGTTTTACATAAGTGACTTAAACATACAGATGCTCTCTCCACGGGTGGTCCTGAAACCAGTCCCTCACAGAGATCAGGGGACTGCAATATGTTGCATCTAATATACACGATTGAAAACATTTGGCTTAAAGTTTGTGCTGCAAACCAAGAACTATCAGTGGAAAAAAAAAGCAGGTGTTTTAAATTTCCTTCTTTTCTTTAGCAAAATTTAATTTAACATCTTTGATAAGGCATAAATATGTCAAAGGTGGACTACAACATAATATTTAAATGGAAGGTTGCAACAATAAATAAAAATGTGGCACATGGGGACTTCTTATGACCTTTGCCACAGTTTCCTTTCTGTTGTGATAAAACACTCTAAGAACAACTTGGAGAGCAAAGGCTTTTATTAGGTGGGCTTATATGTCCATGTCACAGTCCGTCTTTGAGGGAAATCAAGACAGACACTTGCAGGAAGCTGGAAGGAGGAAGCCATGGAGGGATTCTGAAGGAAAGCTGTTTACTGGCTTGCTCCTCAAGATTTGCCCAGCTTGCTTTCTTATCCAGCCCAGTGGCACTCCCACATCCATTATTTAACAAAATGCCCCCAGACTTGCCTACAGGCTAACCTGATGGGGTCATTTCTTAAATGAGGTTCCTTTTTGCCAATGATCCTCTCTTGCGTCAAGCTGATGAAAAACTAACCAGTACAAGTTGGAAAAACCTCCCCCTAGGAACCTGCTTCCGACAGCTAGACCGCCACCTCCTGAGGTTTCACAGCTTTTTGAAATAGTGCCACCAACTGGGGAACACTGTTCAAAACATGAGTCTGTGAGTCTGTGGAAGACATTGTAGATTCAAGCTGCCACAGTGCCAGCTGAAAGCACTAACGTGCTACCCACGGGGAACAAACCAGAATCGCATTCCGGTTCTAGACTAAGACAGTGCATAGAAAGAATAGATACTGGATAGGTGCGTATGAGAACTTGAAAGTAGGAGACAGTCTAGAGCCTGGGAGGGCAGTCAGGAAATTTCTCCTCGTTGCCTTCCCTTGTTACTTAGGAGCGCTGTCCTGCCTAAAGCCATCATTAGAGAAAAGGGGAATTCCAGATGAGTAGACTGCAAGTAAGGGGAGAGCTAGAGACAAATGGGAGAAAAGCACTATATCCCCCAACAGGAGAAAGGATCTCTGTAAACACCTATGAGACATAATCACTGACAGGCAAGGCTACAAGAAGCTTACACTAACCAGTCTGTCAGGTTGAGTGAATCAGGCCTCAGTCCCAAGACTATCTGGGGGTAGAAACTGCTCAGAAACCCTACAAAACTTAACTTCTACCCTTATATATACTGGCCATTATACATTTACTCTATGCTGAACTCAGTTTTAAGCATTTCATACAGACAATGTCATTTAATTTTCGATAAAATATTCCTGGAAACTGAAATACAGTGGAGTTAAGTGTATCAGATTCTCGGGCTACCCAGATACCCCACCATGATGAAACCATCGCCCCACCAGTGGGGGTAGTGTTGCTGACAGACAGCCATCAGCTCTGGCCATTCCAGCGTGCCTTGGTTGCTCCGGTTCCTCTCAGTGCGAAGGTCCTGCCATCTCAGCTTGTAGTGAGTCTGAAAGGCACCAACTCCAGAGCACCCTACATGGTCATTTCACTTATTCTCTGTTTATTGCCACCTCTGCCCACCACCCCGTCAGGTGTTGGGCCAAAGACACTACAAAATAAATGATCTGCACACTAACTCATCTCAGAAAATTCCTCATGGGACTCGAAGTAATCTGTTCAGGGTCCAAGAGCAATCATGAGGCTTTAAACCCAATTATGACAGTACCCAACTCCTTGTTGCTCCACTGTGCTGTCTCCCACAGCAACCAATTCCCAAGTCCTGCCCCAAAGACTCCTACCATGATCTGTACACTCCCCACTAAGCCTCGCTTTTCACCGAAAAGATGATTCATATGAAAACTGTTTCCAAACACTGGTAGAATTTCACATCAACAGGGAAAGGCATGTGTTGTAAGGAGGCTGCTTGTTTGTTCCCAGCTGCCCAGACTGGAAATAACCACACAGAAACTGTATTAATTAAATCACTATTTAGCCTAATTAGCTCTAGCTTCTTATTGGCTAGCTCTAACATCTTAATTTAACCCATTTCTATTAATCTGTGTATCGCCACGTGACTATAGCTTACTGGTAAGGTTCTGTCCGGCATCTGTCTCTAGTAGGGCTCCATGGCTTCTCCTTGACTCTGCTTTCTTCCTCCCAGCGTTCAGTTCAGTCTTCTCGGCCTAGCTCTATTCTACCCTATCACAAGCCAAAACATCTTCTTTATTCATTAACCAATAAAAGCAACACACATACAGAAGGACTTCCCACACTAGACATGCATCCCTCTGCCTGTCCGACAGTAGATCTCAAGTCAATAGCACCTCTTCTAAAGCATCTTTCTCCTATTCCAAAGTATTCAAAAGAGGGCCAAGGTAATGAGACAGCAAGTAGTTATGATATCCTGATGGCCATATTGAAGACTAGAAGTCTGTGGACCAAGTTTTCTCATGGCTGAAACTCTCACCCTTTTGTTGTTGCCGTTTGTGTTTATATTGTTTTGTCCTTGTGTGAGTGGCTTTCTAACCAACTTGCTCTTCAGAAGACAAGCTATTTTTCTTAAAGACCATAATGTGCGAGCTAACGTGTGTAACATCATCCTTTTCTTCCACTCTGTTGTCTTCATTTTAAACAGTGGATGCAGTTTTCACACCTGAAAAGCCCCAAATTGACTGTTTGCTTAGACAACTATGACTTCTTAAGATAACCCCTTGTTTTGACTTCATTTCCTTCATGCTCTGAACTGGGATTTTAGGGCCCTCTTCTCCACTACATTTCATTTACAAATGTTTTATTCTGCCTACGTGTAACCTAAGTAACAAACTAGATCACCTGCTCCTTGGAGCGTTTTCTCACACCTTGGTGCTCAGCCCCACTGCTCTCAAAGGACAAGCAAAGCTATTTCAGAAAGCTTTGATTGGACAAAGGAAATTTTTATCTTGTCTCAGACTATTACATCAGGTGTCCTTTATTCTCCAGTATCTGAGTTTTCAAGGGTTTCATCTCTTAGGTGTATCGAACTCCACAGCTTCAGAGCAGCCCCGGAGCAACCCATCCTTCCATTTCACTTCCTGGTATGCTGGTGACCAGGATGATTACTAGTGCAAACCCCATTGCAGGCATGCAGCTGCTCTGTGAAGCAGGGCTGTTCAGTTTTCACCTGGCCTCAGACTGGTCTGCCCATATCAGAAGTGTAGCTTGATGCAGACATGGCATGGGAGGAAAAGCAGAAAGGAGGAGAGGAATTAACAGCTTAAAGGCTTTGAAAGTCTTGATCTCATTGGAACTGAAACAAGCCTCCTCTTCCTTTCTCAGACACTGCTGATCACATTAATTCCAGATGAAAAGAAAGTGGGTGTCTTTTTTCCCCTTCAGATTGGTGAAGTTTTTCTACAGGGAACTTGCAAAGGGAAACTGTCTCTCTCTTAGTACTCCTAGGCAAAGCATTGAAGTACAATCCCACTGAAATCAAAGTGACAGCTAGAAGGCACCTATAATCACAGGCTCTGTGAATTCTTTCAGGTCTGTAACACAACTGTCAATTATCAAGGTCTTTTTGGAGGCCAGATAAGCAACCATGGTTTCAAGGTCTACATTGATTTTGCCAAAAGACAAGCCACTTAAAAGAAAGATAGATGATAGATAGATAGATAGATAGATAGATAGATAGATAGATA
>LOEQ01005144.1:33756-51946 GCA_001685075.1 Bramus lutescens
GTATATACACATGGATGTTCACATATACATGAAAGTTATACTCAGTGACAGATACAACAACCAATAGTACATGGAGTTTCCAGGGAAAGAAAATCAGCAAAGAAACAATAAAATAATTATTTTAAATGTGGTAACTATATTTAATATGGCCTTAGTTCATGAGAAAAAAAGTTCACAGCCAGTGGAGGCCTTTACAGAAAGTCATGACTACTCAAAATGGAGAACACCTGAAAGTGGAGTGCCCCGCCCCAACTGAAATGTGCACAGCACAATTCATCCATCTAGTGCTTAGAGAGCATTGCAGAAGTGCTAGATAGAAGGATTTTAAGATTCAGAGGACCGGGAAATCTGATGCAAAATTGTGTCTTCTAGACATGACAGGGAAGTTGTACCCATGAAATCTCAACAACATGGCTGCTTATACAAGACCTGAACGATGACAACATCAGTGGATATGTCTATGCAGATGGAGGCAATCACATGGGATTCACCTCCAAATGAAGAGTTATAGTCAAGTATCAGTTGTGGAGAGATGAAGTGAGCAGTCTTCCCAAGAGCTGAGCACCCTAAATAGTTACCTAATAGTGAGTAACCAGCCCTGAACAGCTATACATACAAGGAATGCTAAATGGATTCAGTAAGCTGCAGTTATATAAACTGAAACCAATCCCCACAGATAACCAACCACTCAGTGAAGAATTTGACTCAACTCTGACCTTTCTCTACATACTGAGGAAAATGCCGTGAAATAGGAACTGGTCTTAAGAGGAAGTGTCCCCCTCAGGATGTTATTAACCATACACCTCTCAGAAATGGGACTAGATCAAAGAGCGTAGTGTGCTTCTTGTAGACAAACTGGCAGGATTTATGCAATGAGTTTGCACAAAAAGAGAGCTCCCTCCATAAGCGTCTCTCTCAGCACATTGAGCAATATGTCCCCAAAGTCACTCTGACCCAGAGGAAGGAAGAAGTAGAAGTCTGTCAAGCAGAGAACACTTGAATCTCTGTTTCCTGTACTTTGTTTCTTCTGTGACCTCTGTGAGCTCTGGCTGCATGTGTGGGCACTCATCCTTTGCATGCAAATGCAACTTGGAAGCAGCTTCCTTTCTACAGAGTTAGATAATGAATTCTCCTGTTGCAAAGTGATCACAAGAACCCAAAACATCGCTTCCGTTCAAGTTACACCAACAAAACAGAAAATGATAAATTGCTCTTTGTAAAGCTTTGGGTTTTGGTCTTTGTGTCTTTTGTGACAAGGACAAATAGGTCTGTAAGGTTTGTCTCATATCATTCCCTGTGACAGTGATTACAGGACAGGCTGGTGACAACCAGCGAACCACATTTCTCTCCTGGCTCACTCACAATTGCTTCAAAGTGACAAAGTATTGCATAAGGTAAAATCACACAATGGAGAGAATAGAGCCTTTTATGTTTAATATCACACGAAAGTGTATGAACATGGAGATGACTGTCTTAGCCAGTCATGGTTGGGCACGTCAGTCATCTGGGTTCTCTGCTGGCAGAGGCAAGAGAATTACAAGGTTAAGGCCAGCCAGACTTACAAAGCCAGAGCTGATCTCAAAATAAATTTTGTTAATTATTATTATTATTATAAATGTAGATTGGTGATGGACTAAAGGCTATTGGCTGAAGGAGTGGAATGGACCAATTCCTTGACCTAGGCTTTAGTCAGAGATAGAGAGAGAGAGAGAGAGAGAGAGAGAGAGAGAGAGAGCAGTATTCTTGGGTTGTTAATCTCTCCTGATTCCATAATCACTAATAATTTTGCATTCTTACCTTGTCTGTTCTATGAGAAGCTGTGTGTGCTTTGGGAGAGGGAAGAAGCTTCCCCTGCAAGAATTCTATCATCTCCCTTCCAAACTTAAATGACAAAGCAAATTTGCACATTGCTGCTATAAACCCAAGTCTTTAACCTAAGTATAATGAAATCACATTAGGAGACATGCCTGTCCCAACATCATGGCACCTGAGCCAGTACTGCTTGGAATCTCAGCCATTTGCTCACCGTCCCTCAGTCCAAAACCATTTGAGCTTCACCTGTTCCCCCATCAAATTATCCTGTAATTACCTTTCGAATTACGGAGTTATATCAGCAGCATCAATGGCACTAACTGGCTCCCAGATGGCAGGGATGTGAAATTAGCTCTTCTTTTCACTCCACTTGGATGCTTTCATCAGTGTTTACAGAATTATTTAAGAGAAGGAAAAATTGTTCTAAATCTAGAACTGTACTAAGGAGAGCATAGAGGGCCTTCTTCCATATGAGGTCCTCCTCAAAGTCCAAGACTTAAAAACTGCCAAGTTAATTTAATGTTTATAAAATATAACTGCATTGCTTGTTTCTCACTTTCTCAAGGAGATTATCAAACTTACATAATGATCTTCACACATTATACTGAAGATCTGTCAGTTGTTTGAAAACCAAAAGTTGTAGTAATACTTCATTTGTATTTTAATAAATAAAGCTTGCCTGAAGATCAGAGAGTAAGACAGCTACACTGGTCAGCCATATAGACCAGGCAATGGTGGCACACACTTTTAATCCCAGTAGCCACACTAGTTCGCCTTAGAAACCAGGAGGTAGTGGTGCACACCTTGAATCCGAGCCCTAGAGAGGAAAATTAAGCAGGAGGAGTCAGCTCGCACACACAGTCTCATTCTGAGATTCCTGGAGGCAGGATCGCCATATCAGACTGAGGTAGAGGTAAGAGCCAGTGGCAGACTGCTTTATTTTTCTGACCTTCAGGTTGAACCCCAATTTATGTCTCTGGGTTTTTATTAATCATACTACAAAAAGTGACTTTCAAAATTCCCCAAACTGACTGGGTGTGGTGTTAAACTATTAAAGGAATCAATTCCTCAGCTGAGAAATTCTGCTTTCTGACACTTTCTGAAAGGAATTTCTAATTCTATCTCACATTTGTTTGTCTGTCTGGGCCTTTTTGTGGCAAGAAGCTGCCTATAGCACCTATAGCACTTACTCCACCATACTGTTGGGAAGGAAGTATAATCCTTTATTCCTTTTTTACGTAAGGTCTTGCTAGCAGCCCTCTAGTTCCTCCTGCCTCTGCCTCAAGCACGTACCAACACACCAGCTTTAGTCCCCTTCTTAGTGATGAGTGCATTCAAGCTCACAGAAGCCAATGCTACCCAAGGTCATAGGATCTTAAAGGGCTCAAAATGAGGGTGTCTGATCAAATGTGCCCCCATATATGGGCCCCATTAATAAACTGGCATATTATGGATCCCCCAAAGACTTTGGCAGTCAGTTAAAAGGAGTGCACATCCATACATGTGAATTATTTGCTGCGAAATTTTAAATTAGTCGTTCAATATGAAAATGTAGCCACAAATTGATTTTCAAGCAATTCGTTATTATGAATCCGATCAGATACTAAGTCTCTGACTTAGAGGCTGCCACAGTAGGAATTCACAAACAGTCACAGGTGATGCATGAAGTCTTTCTAAGTCAAAGGTTTTAAACTTACTTTTAATTTTGAAGCAGGGTGATATTTTTAGACCACAAAGGTAGTAGTCAAAAACAACAATCTGTTCATTTTTCAATGTTATCAAACACAAGTCCTGTTTGGAACAATGAATCTTTTGCTTTGACTATAAAATTTCCCAGCAAATAAATTATTTTCATTTGGTTTTGTTTGGTTTGCCTTGCTATGTATTGACCTTGCAGGTCTCAAAATTCCAAACTCAATGATCTTTTTGCTTCAATCTCATGAGTGTTGTACACATATGTACACATATGTACACCCACACTCAGCTCAGAAACCTGTAGGTTGTTTATTTCTTTGATTGGTTGGTTGGTGGTTGGTTGGTTAATTGATTGATTTTTTTTCTATGTTTGTTTGGCTTAGCTTGTTGCTTTTCTTCCTGGAGGGCACCTGACTTTGGATGCTTAGTTTTGTTTTGTTAAGTCATGGTTTGGCTATGTTAGTCTTCCCTCTTGATCCTCTTGCCTTGGCATTTTAAATTCTGGGATTATTGATGTGCCACTATGCCTAGATATACAGCAAATATCTTCCAAAGAGTATAAAAAAATCATGGAATAGTTCATGCTTCAGAGAATAAATCAAAAAACACACAGAGAAACAAAAGCCAGAAGAAGAAATAGACTTCAAATTCAGAATTACAAATGTATTATATATTAAGATTATCAAGCTATTTGATAAAATAAATATAATCAATGTTTAAAGATAAAAAAAAAAACAAGGGCCGGAGAGATGTTTCAGCGGCTAAGAACACTGGCTGTTCTTCCAAAGGTCTTGAGTTTATTGCCAGCAACCACATGGTGGTTCACAACCATCTGTAATGAAATCTGGTGCCCTCTTCTGTCATGCAGACAGAACACTACATACATAAAAAATAAATCTTAAAAAAAAAAGATAGTCATCGGTCATGGCATTTCTTGCAATATAAGATTCAAATACAACAATAATCCCACAAGATCATCAAATCTATCACCATCATCAAAATAATATCATAGCACATGCATTACTAATGAGTTGATACTGACATCATCAAACCTTCTGTGCTTCCAGTTGTACAAAAATGCAATATATTACCCAATACTGAATAATAGCAAGAAATTATTTTTCCAATGGCTTATGTTTTTATTATAATGTGATTTTGTAATTTTTAATTTGCATTACAGACCAGGCTAACCTCAAGTTTTCTATATACTCAAGGATGTCCTTGAACTTCTGATCCTTCTGCCTTGATTTCTCTAGTGCAGGAATTGAAACATCCCCAGGTCCAATTGTTGTTTTATAATATCTTCAAAACAAAACATATGCATATACCTATACCAATAAAAAAAGGATTAATCAGGCGGTGGTGGCACACTTTTAATTCCAGCACTCAGGAGGCAGAGGCAAGCAGATCTCTGAGTTTGAGGCCAGCCTGGTCTACAGAGCAAGTTTCAGAACAGCCAGGGCTACACAGAGAAACACTGTATCAAAAAAACAGAAGCCAAACTCCTCCAACCCCCCCCAAAAAAAACCCTAAAAGTTGACTATAGGACAGTAAGCCACACTATGCCAATAATAGCTTCATATATGTTGAGCCATACATTTCTTGACTGTATAATTTTATTTTGTACTTGATTTAATTTCTTGTTATTTTGCTCACTGTGGCCCCAAAGCATATGAAATATACAGTTAAAGTTAGCAAAAAATTAACAGATTTTCTGTAAAAATACCATTTACAGTGACAACAAAATTCCCAGAAAAAAATGCAATGAAATAAAAAATCTTATATAATAGCAAAGAAATTTTATTTTAAAAACTAGCAAAAATTTAAATAAATAAAAATATAATACATTCACATAAAAATACTTAACATTATAAAAAAATTTAACTTCTTTCAAACCCATCTTTTAAAATTCTGACAAAAACTGAAGACTATTTATAAAACTTAATAAGATAGATCTAAAATTGATGTAAAAATCAATATTAAAAATAATCAAGATTTGCACCCCAGGGGTTGAAAGGAAGTCCCTATTGCTGAAGACACCATGTACAAGACATAGGACTCAGAAAATTCAGGCTGAACTTGTTCTGAAAGCCTCCCGCCCAAGGACTAATATTTCATAGTACCAGAAGATGCTGCCAAAGGAAAGAAGTAATCAATAGTTCTTAGCTGTGATGTTTATGAACCACAACAATGACCAAGACTTCAAGATAGCACTGAAAGCGCAGTTGTGGCATTCCTATCTTGGGAGTAACTGACAGCTATCTAATTCAACTTAAGGTTAACTCAAGAGAAGGAACATTACATCTAGTGCTGGAAACCTAACCAATACCTGAGAATAATGAGATCACAGATCTTGGAGGAGAAGTACTGCTGCCCTTTGTTAGACCAGCATACTTCTAACTGCATTCTAAAGACTCTTCTGCATGACCAGAGGCAAACATCACTATCATCCCTCTTCAAGAAACTTCTATGCAGCAGATGGAGACTGTTACGGAAAACCACAACTGGTCAAGATACGAGATTGTGGGAAGATGCCCAGCTCTAGTTAATAAATTTATAACACAACTCCTGAACCTAAGGCTCAGGAAACATAAAAAAAAAAGATGGAGCAGAAAGAAGAGTCGGAGGGCTCACAGGGAGTCTGCTGTAAGATTGTATCACCTAGAAATGACAGGGAAGCTTTATCCATGCTACCTCAACAATATGGCTACCTAAACAAGAATCGGGGACTAAGAACACTAATAGATATGCTAAGAGGGGAATAAGGAGCGATCACAGTGCTACTACCCTAGACAAAGAACTATAGGCAACTCACCATTGCTGAGAAGGGGAGAGATGGTCTTCCCCAGAGATGAACCCCCAACTGATTATCCAATACCAAGGCCCTGAAATTACATACATACAAGCAACAGTAAAAGGACTCAGAAGGTTGTATTTATATATCCGTGTGTGTGTGTGTGTGTGTGTGCATGTGTGTGTTAATCATCAAACAAAATGAAGTCATGAATTTGAGAGGGAGTAAGAGGGAGTTTGGGTTGGCACTTGACTTTGATGTTCTGTTTGCATCTCTAAGAGGACACCAGTTATGGCCATACATGGAAGAAGTGAACCTCCTGAGGTAAGTGAGGGGGAAGGGATGGAAGGAGTTCACTCCAAAAATAGAAGTGGGAAGGTGCTCTATCCAGGGCTTCAAAATTATCTCATGATTTTAATTTCATGGGCATACATTTGTCATTTCTGAACCAAGGAGAACAATGGGGATAATATGATTACATCAAAGTTCCATTTTGTGAAGTTCAATAACCCCTCCAAAATTTTCATCTTTATTGTTGTTTTTCCCTGACCTCCCTAACATCTGAACTGAGTCAGCTCTTTGGGAAGCAGTGCTGGGGGACCACAGGCTGGTGTCCAAGCACAAAAGAGCCTAAGAGGCAAAGGGTACCTACTGCCAGTCCAGTCTAGAAAGCAGCCAGGATTTTGAGAGAGTCTTAAAGTTAAGTCGAGTGCTACAACTGATCACAGCTGCAAACAAAGCAAAGCTGTGCGAAGAAGCTTACAGTCATGTGTGTGTATCCTAGATTCATAAATATATCCAGCACCCACTGCCTCTGGAACAAGAGACAAATGGGAACCTAAAGGATATCAAATCGAATAAGTCCACCTAAGGAAATATCTGGAGCAAGAGAAAAAAAAGGGAACACGAGAAGTAGGTACATGTTATCAGGGCTTCCTTGTTAATAACAATTCCTTGACGTTAGGCATCAGAAAAAGTCCAGTTATGAGTGACCTGACTCCCAATAGAGCAGTGTTGATCCGTTGTTAACATCTCAGTCAAGACTTACTTCCCTCTCTGAGAGGGATCTCGGCTTTTCCCACCAGGGCCCATAGCCACTGAGGAGAAATGACAGAAAACAGAAGAGAAGAGAACAAACCAAGATTCTTCATGCTTCTAATTAGATGACTAGAGAAGGGGCCACTTCCATGGCTGATGCGAGAAAGTATGAGAGGATCCTGGTTTAGAGAAATACCAGGTTCCCATGGTGCTTCTGCTGCTCCCTGCTCCTTTCAGAAGTTAAAAGCAGGATACTTTCACATACTGTGGGATAAAGAAAGAAAAGGTGTGGTGAGAAAACGATTGTCAGTTGTTTGACCATTTCTCCTGCATCCTTCATTTGGAATGATGACCTTTAAGCACCACAAGACGAGGAAGTATAGCTCTCAAGAGACATGTAACCTAGAACCTTCGGCTGTCTAATAACCAGAAGATCTTTTACAAATCACTTCAACCTCCTAACCTCAATGTAAGCATCTATCAAATGAGAATAAGCCCCACAATTCCTTAGAGGTAACGGATCCAGTAAGACACAGAAAAGAACACATTTTTACAGGGTGTAAGATGCTTTTCCAAGCAGAAGAGTAATCTGAATGGACAGCTCCACAAATGCACTACCCTTATGTCAGAATCACTCCAGCCGCGTGGTAGGAAAGAGTGCTACAGGCCCAGAAAAAGGATGACAGCATCAATTACCCCGAGGAGAGTCATAGCCATAGCGTGGGCAACACTCAAACTTGGAGTGATCCATTCAAATTATCACTTTTAAAGGAGCAGAAGGAAAGGTCATATCTCTGAGGTAGATGGTCATGGTTGGCACGAGGAATGCTAAGCATGAGTAACTCAGTCCAAGAAAGGTCTCCTCCTGCCCCATCTCCTGCCACACAAACCCCAGCACACAATTACATATCTACTGTATGTCATGAGAAGTATTTCTAAAATGGATTCTCAGTTGTAATGCTATGAATTAGATCTCTTGGGTTTTAGAAACACTGCAACCTGAAGCTGGGTGTGAAATGAATAGCAATCAAATCTCCTTTGTGAAACCCAAGGTGGAACTGTTCAGAAAGCCTGTGCTTCTTGGAACTAGCACTTGTCATGCAGCCTCTAGCCAGACTCCACCCTAAAAGGAATCATTAGTGGAAAAGACAAAAGGGATTTTTATAAAGGTGCTTGGCACTCCGATTCTGGCTTTGAAGGTAGGATGCATTTTCGGCCAAGAGTGAAAATGCTGAATGATGCTTTTATTCTCAGGTCTTCGTGGCATCTGTAACTTAACTTTTAAATATTCTACTGACAGCGGAAACACAAAAAGATCACACATAAAATATATAAACTATGATGTATGATATCAAAAAAGGTCCCACTTAAATCTGCCAACTGAAAAACTCAAACCTGTTTTAGTAATGGAAATAGAACAAAATTGATCTTACAGTGCCTAAAGACATCCTTCCTGAGAGAGGACAGAGGGTAGCTTGGAAAGCGTGTAAAAAGTTTTCTCTTGCCCACCTTTCCTCTCTTTACCCCTTCTAGCAGTAGAACAGATAGGCCAAAGGGAAGGCTCTCTGTTTGGTCATATTCAGACACCAGTAATAGGCCAGTTGACAAGATACCTTTCAGAAGGGAAAACATATCAGACAAAATATTTGCTACCTTCATTAAGAAAAAGAAATAAATTCCTAACAGGGGACAAAAATCTAAAATCTGGCATTTTCCTGATTCAATAACATGAACTTAGAATCAGTCTAGAAATAGGTAACTCACTCAAGCATTGGGTTCTAATTATGTGTTTTAGTATATAAACTACTCCCTAAAAGAGACCCTGATAAAGTGTTCACATGTCAATGATTTGCTGGTGGATAAGACTGAGATACACTCCATCATCTGAGTTCCCACCGTCTGCTCCCTACCACAGAAAGCTACTTTCTCGGGTGTGATTGCATGAAGTCCTCTGGATCTGTTCTGAGTGGCTTCATTCTCTGGCCCGGCTCCTTCTCTGGTACTGGCTTTCACCGTGGAAGTTCTACCCTGGCCTCCTGGATACAGAGTTTCTGTGCAGCAGCAGAATCAGAATGGCACAAGGTCAATCTGTGTGACCCGGAGGAGATTTATCCTCTCTGACCTTCCAACTTCCTCAGCAGAAGCATCAGGGAAGCAAACTGGATAAACTCCAAAGATCACCCCAGTTCCAAATGATCTATGATTCTGAAGTTTTTGCACTTCCCTTGAGGAGGGTAGGGGGAGAGGAAGCCNTCTGCCTTCACATCCCAGTTTCTTCTGAGCTAATTCTTTTCTTTCCCAGATTCTAAGGTATTTGTGGATTCTCTTTAAAATTAGAAATTAATATTCCTCCAACTTGGATCAATATCTGAACAAAAGGGAGGGTAGATCAAAGTCATTCTGAGTCCTTCTCCAGAAGAGAATCAAAGTTTATCTCCTCACAGGATGACATCCACTCAGATGTCTCTGCCACTGCTCCGTGAGGCACAATCACATCACAAGATGTCTTGTATTTAANTAAAAAAAAAAAAAAAGGTTAATTAGCTCTACTCTCCAGATCCTTCTATTTTAATTATTTTTATCTTTCTAAGAAACTGGTACTTGAGCATATTCTTAGCGGTGCTGTGAATGCGAAATGTCCCCCACAGATTCCCATGTATGAATGAGCACATGTTTGACAGTTGGTGCCACTGTTTGGAAGCTGTGCGACCCTCAGGAGGTGGATCTTTGTTGAGGAAGAATATCATCGTCCCACTGGTGCAGAGTATGAGGTTCCTGTGGCACCTCCCTCCTCTGTCCTTAGTACAGACAAATGGGATCTCACTGTTTCCTGGATTCCAGCCCCACCTCCTGCTGCCAAACCTTCTCCACCATAAGGGACTCTATGCCTCCGGTACTGTAAGACAAACCCTTTCTTTGATAAATTGCTCTTGCTAATACTTTATCACGACAAACAAAAAGTAACTAACTCTGATGTCAGACATTTATCCTAACAAAGACCTTCCAACAGGTTCCAGGCATAGCAAAATGGGCGATAGTTGCCATTTGCAAAATGTCTTTCTTACAAAAAGTTCCATGTCCAGGCTTTCTGTTGGGCCACTAACCAGCTCCCAAATCATGACGTGGAGACTTATTATTAGTTATGAATTCTCAGTCTTATCTTAGCTCTTATTTTGATCTATTTCTCTTTATCTATGTTCTGCCTCAGGGCTTTTTACCTTTATTTCTTTCTGTGTATCTTACTTTCCTGCTGTCTCCACAGTTGGCTGGCTGGTGGCTGCCTGGCTGGTGCCCTAGGCATGTCCCTCTCTTTCCCCCTCATTCTTTTCTTCTCTCTTTCCCAGATTTCCTGCTTATTCTCTTTACCAGCCAGCCCCAACTGTCCCTCTCCTGCCCAGCTATTGGCCATTCAGCATTTTATTCGACCAACCAGGTACCTTAGGCAAGCAAAGTCAAACAAATGCAACACATCTTTACATAATTAAACAAATACAGCACAAATAAATATAACACATATTTATATTGTTAACAAAGGCAACATAAACAAATGCAATACAACTTTTCCTAGTTACAATGATATTCCACAATAATTCTACCTTGTTACTTAGCCATGTGTTATTCCAGTGAAATTCAGATGTCTCCTTCCTCTTTTAGAGATCTCCTCCTTACCTCAGGTGAGAATCTTAGGACCTGTAGCAGAGTGTGGAGACAGACCCAGATACCCACACTATCACAGGGTTCTGCTGTTTTATCTCTGAATAACTTTTCCTCCAACGATGAAAATATCAATTGGGTTTTAAAAATGTTGAACAATATTTCTCTCTTCTAACCCTCCTAAATCAGTAGTCATTGTGAAAAGAGGATGGATCCAGAATAAAAGCAAGTTTCTTGATGGTCAGACTCATCCTAGCGCCATACTAGAGAAAAAATTAAATGAGAAATTCATAAAAATCTGAAAGTCAGTTTAAATTACTAACAGGACACTCTGTGTTGCACAGAACAGCTTAACATATCATCACCCATGCATTTGTAATGGGGCCCTCATCATGCAGCAAACTGTCATTCAATCTGCCCTCTGCCACCCTGGCCCACCTTCTTGCCTTCTCTTTCCTCCTTCCTCTCTGATGCCCCAGGATTCAGCCTGATCTGATTCTTCTCTACCAGTTGTCCAGGCTTTTTCCAAGCTAAACCCCTTTTCTATTATTAACTCTCTATTCTTTCCAATGCAAAGCCAATGTCAATTTAGCCTATTGTGGCTCTTTCAAATTTGCAGTTCTATCTACTATGCTTCCAAGCAAAACTCAGTCCCATCACTAGCCCTGATAGCAAAAGATCCTTTCTATTCAGAAGCTGGGGAGGAAAAGAACTGTGAATATCTGTAAGTCACAGAGGAACTCAGCATTGCTTTTTATTCATGGTCCTGTGTGCCTGATGCTTGACACTGAGTGAGGTATCCTAACAAAATGCACTTGCAGTGGTTCCAGCCGCTGCTGTCTGTAAAGGCCCAAAGGTTTATAGACAGATTGAGCATGCCAGGTAATGTGGTGACAGCAGAAGGCATAGTCACAGAAGCTTCCTGAATCCTCTTAGCATCTAAACTCTAAATCAGGTGATAAGAGGCAGCCTTCGACTCCTTTTCCCCAAACCCTTTCAAATGTCTGCATCCTATATAAAATCTTTCATAATTGAAATATCTAGCTAGAATGGTTTCTGTGTCCTTCCTTGAAATGACTGATATTAGGAAATTCTAGACAAAGAGAGCAGAAACCCAAAAACAAAAAGAGTAGAGTCTGTTTTGCTGGTACCTTCTGAATGGACAAAGAAAACTGAAACATGATAAAGTTGGCTTTCATCATCCTGAACACTATTGCACACTAAGTTGCCCAAGTGTTAAAATAATAGATACTGCAGAAGAATATGTTGGCAAATTAGAAACCTCATATACCTGGAATAGTGGTGTGATGTCAAATGGGGCAACCACTTTGAAAACAGTTTGACAGTTTCTCAGAATATAATGGTGGTTTGAATGAGAAAGACCTCCATGGGCTCCTGTGTTTGAATATTTGGTCCCTAGATGGTGAAACCATTTGGGAGTGGTTAGAAGTTGTTGCCTTGTTGGCTTCTGATCCTAGGAATTTTGGGATGGCTGGCTTTCCAAAGAGAGAATTAACATTCATTGCACCATCAGTCTGGTGATGAATCATCAGGGCTGAATCTGGGGGGCTGGCTTTGGGATTTCAAAAGTCCTTGCCATTCCCTATTAACTCTTTCCATCTCACGCTTGTGGATCAAGTTGTAAGCTCCCAACTACTGCTCCAATGTCATGCCTGCTTTCCTTCCTGCTAGTCTATTGCCATCCTCCCTGACATGATGACCATGGACTCACCCCCTGAAACTGTAAGTCCCCAAAGAACCCTTTATCCTATAACTTTCCTTGGTCATGGTGTCTTATCACAACAATAGAAAAGTAACTAAGGCAACCGCTATAAAATTGCCAGATGACCCAGCAATTCCACTCATTGGTCAGTTTATATTCAAGAGAAGTGAAAATATATACCCATACAAAAATGTGTACAAAATGTTCATAGAAAGATGAATGCTAGTAGTCAAAATGTAGAAATACAAATGTCAATCCACTGATGAATGGACAAGTCCAATGTACTATCTCTGTACAATATGATACTATTTGGCAATAAAAATAAATAATATGCTCATACATAATATTGCATGGATAGATTTGAAACATTATGCAAACTAAAAGAAGTCAGTCACAAAGGACCACATATTATGGGATTCAGTTTAAATGAACTGTCCATCATAGGTAAATGACATAGGTGGCAAAACTACATCAGTAATTGCTTAGAAATAGGGAAATAGAGAATTTGGGACATGTTGGATAGAGAGTATGGACTTCTTTCTGGACAAAATAAAGCATTCTTGTAGTGGTTGTGGGGTTGGTGTATACTTTATGAATGTGCTAAAATCATTAGTTGTAAACTCTCAATGAGTGAATTGCATATTAGTAACATTTCAATACATCTGGTTTTTTTTGAAAGATGCAAAACAAAATGAAGCCAATATTTTGGTTGGGCATGAGTAAGGAAAGAGAGTCCTGAAGTACAGGTCAGAAAAGGAAAAACTCATATCAATTCCACTATTCTATGAGAAAAGAATTCAGAATTCTACTGTTTCTCCAGTTTCCAGAAAGTTGGAAATGAAGAACCCTGCACATGAGGGAAAGTCCACTCAGTATTAAAATGTCCTAATGTGACTCTCTATCAGTGAGCCAAACCAGCTTTTCATCTCAAGCTCTAGGCTGGCAATTATTTGCTACTAAAACTTGTGCATTAAAATGATAAAGACATAAAGCAACTGGATGGAGTGACTGATAAACAAATTTTCTCTGAAATTTAAGCTCAGTGCCCTTATTACAGTGGATTTTGATATCACCTTCTACAAATCAGAATCACCTGAGAAGGGAGCCTCCCCTGAAGAGCTGTCATGATTGTCTTGGACTAGTGAGGAAAGAAAGGCCTACCTCATCTATGGGTGGCACTTTCAAGTAGCAACCCAGGTACAGATCTTCCCTCAGAAGACAGATTATTCTTACCTTTCACTGGCTTGGCCTTTCCTTTCTTACGCAGGTTGCTTTGCTATGCTGTTGTTGCTACCACTGCTGATTCCTTCATTGCTAGCAAAACCAGTGTTTCTAGACTTCCATCATGGATTAGGGATCAACCCCTCTTCAGGAATTTTCTAGACTCCTAGTTCCAGATTTGGACTACTAAAGAACCTTGTGGACTGAGTAACTACCAACTGTGCACCTGCCCCCCCTACAGTGAGAGACAGATATTTTTGGAGTACTCCAACTGTTGAGGCAGCCAGACTGAAGGACTAAGTAGCTACAGCATTTTTGATGATTTGGCTATAATTATTATTTTAAATTTTATTTAATAAATCCTGAAATATATATTAGAGTGTCTCTGGAGAAACATAATGGTAAGGATGGGTCTCTCTAGTGGGATTAGTAGTATATGGAACCAGTTCTATAGCTGGATAGAACCTATCATTGCTAAAGGCTCTTCAGACAGTATACCAAGCCCTGAAAACCCATGAAACTCAAAATTCTTCTGCCTCAGCCTCCTGAGTCCCAGAATCACAGACATGAGCCACCATGCCTAGCCCACGATATCTTAAGCAGTATATCATCACCCTTGCTTTCATGTCAGAGAGGTAAGTAAGCAGGGAGCATGGGAGTAAATTCAGGAACAATTTAACTCTGTCATGGGGTAGCAGAAACTGTCTCCTACAGTAGAGCTCCACTTAGCCATGCATTCTAAGATTTAAATTTAGAAGTTTAGAAATTACATTAAAATCAAAATGGATCAAAGGGCCAGATGTTGCAGGCAGGATGACTAATCAAATAGTGCCTGCTCAATGGGAAGTAATTACTCTAACATTAGCTTTACAGTGTTTAAACAACCATTTCATTATATTTTTTCTACACTGATTAAATTTTCTCGGCATTTCTAATGCATCATTACATCTGCCTTACATTTAGATAATACACGACATTGGTATCCATTAAAAAGTCCCTTTTCTCTTTCATCACCTTAATAAATCTGATTTGGCTTTATTTGCATAAAGTTTGATAAAGAGCGATTAGTGTGCTCTTGTGAATAGCGTGCCCTGGATGAAAGCATCTCATCTCTCACTTGAACTTGACTAAAACAAGTTATTCCCAAAGAAATAAGTAGATCCCCAAGTACGGCTGCTAAAATATTATGGGGACAAAGATTTGTTGTATAAATGTCACTATGGGACTACTTTCTTTCCAAAACTGGTGAGGAGTGGACAAAATAACCATGAAACCATCTAAGGCACTCTGTATCTTGTTCATAAATATATAGCTCAAGGAATTATAGTACAGAACAACACCAAGAATAATAAACCCTATTTTAGCCTGCACTTTCAATATTCACGTTTGCCCTCAACACACACAGACTGAGGGCATTGTAGCTCCTGCTCAAGCAAATGGACTGTAAAGTAATCTCTCAAAGAGATTAGCTAAAATGAAAAGTGGTATGAGGGTATCAGATGTGCCAGGCAATCACTTATAGAAACTAAAACTCTGCTAACTTCTCCGGGGAACTTTTTTAAGCATTAGAAACAAATGGATCTTGTTGGTGAAATGTTATGCGGTGACACTGACCTTGCCTTTGAACTCAGGGCTTTGATCATTGAAACTCAAAACCATTGAACGAGTGCCCTTGGAGATGAGAAAAGGAGGTCATGAGTCTAAAGCAGAAGAGAAAATCAGCTGAGGTCAACTGATTGTACTCCGTGTTTTCAAGAAACATGCTGATATGTGGGGGTAGATCGCCCTCATTTAATCAATGATAGAATGAAACATTGGACACTCCCTTATGAGTGAGGCATTGGCTGTCCAAAGTCTGCTCTGCTATTCATTCCCCTAAACACAAGCCACCATTTTTTACTTTTGCCATGGGAAAAATGCCATCTATTATGAAACTTACTAAATCCAAGTTCAAAGTCTTGCATTCCAAAACCATGAGACTTTACCTCCTACTGATTTCCCTCCTTTGTTCTCCCTCTCTTCTATTTCTTCTGACCTGGAGACCATCGTGGAGTCTTGACCTACGACTCCCGTCTGAGTACCGTGCTATCCATTCTATCCTCACTGAACGATTTGCCAATGATAAACTTGTGACAGGAGTCCTTGGCCCAGTCTCTGCTACGCCCATGGCTACTGATGCTAAGGGAATCGAAGGCAACACGTATGCTTTTAAAAATAAGAACTTTGTAAAGAAAAGAGTTTGGCTCAGGAACTAGTCAACTAAATAACTAATTATTAAATATGTGAGAAGCCTAATAACCCCGGGGATGGTATGATAATGTTTTCTTTCGTTTCAGGACAAAAGACCTAAGAATGCTGTCCGCTTGCTATGGTTGGTTGTCTCTTTAGTCTCTGTAGCTGCTGTGTGATTAAGGACTCTGATTTTATATGAGTTATTCCCTTAACTCTCTTCTCCCTTCTAGAATTATCTTTTGGCTTTTCAAAACAGAAAAAAATTACAAAGCAAACCTTTTCTTTGCCTCAGTATGCTAGTGTTACAGACGACGCATTTGTTCTTGCTCAAATTATCTGGTGCGCCAACTCCTCATCTCAGCACAACTGATCTCTTCTATCTGTGAAGAGGGAGGTTAACAGGGCCGCAGAAGTGGGACTGACTTATGGTGCAATGAATGTTAATTCTCTCTTAGGAAAGCCAGCCATCCCAAAATTCCTAGGATCAGAAGCCTTGCCCTGAGCCTCTTTTGCCTGCCTGTAGCCACATTCTCAGACATATTTTCTGATAATTAAGATCACCAACTGAATCCCTCTATCTGACTTTCACTTTACACTTTTGATTTTTAGTTTTGCTGTACTGCATACATAGATTTTCAATAATAATAGTGGTAGTAGCAGTACTATTAACCAAAATTTTTATTTAGAATATTAGGAGCCAAGGATCTAGCTCAGTGGTGGAATACTCACCTAGCATGTGCAAGGCCTTGGGTTTGACCTCATTCCTGTAAGTTAATAAATATATCAATTAGATGATTTAATGGTTTTGTTTTAATATAATATACTATTTTTAGTCAGTAAACAAAACTCTGTTGGGCTATCATTTAGCGTTAGGCAATATACTTTCAAAGCAAACTTCAGATATTCCAAGCCAATGATCTACAAACTTTATTCTACAATCAACAGTAACACTATCACTTGAAAACTTAAATTATGACTATATCCTAAGCCAAGTGAATTAAAAATCCTGGAAAATGGGGTCCAGAAATCTGTGTTTTAAATTTCTGATATAATGCAAGGGATTGTGAAACAAGTCAAAAATTGATAACCTCTGTTTTGGACTAGCTCCTTTCCCAAATCCCACTGACTATTAAGGAGTTTCAACATCCAACCATCCCTAAAGGCCAGAAGTGAAGTCACAGCTAAGACCCACCACGATGGGAAGCTGTCTGATCTAGAGAGAAAGACAGGAATAGGGGACACACATGGGTAGAAAGGAGTAGGAATTCTCTATTAATCTGTCTGGTATCATTCCACAAAATAAGAGTGAGCCTCCAAAAGGGCAGTGCACATAGGGAAAAAAAAGAAGCCAAGTGACAATGGTAAATTTGGCTCTGTGACCCTTTGCTCAGTCTCAAGTAGTCAAGAAATATTTGTTGATGGGTTAAATAGAATAAGTTTGGGTTCTGACTAGGTGGAGTTTTCAATATTTGTATTGCAGTATGTCACAATCCCCTGACTGAAAGTTTACATTTTTGACGTGAATTCTGAAAGCTCAGTGGTCATTTAGAAGATCATGCCAGACAAACAACAACAATTTTCCTTTTGTCCTTCCATTCTGACTTCCATTCTTCTGGAAACATGAGGGAAGAGCTGTTATGTTGTACTGGAAACATCAGGGAACATAACTGATTTCCCCTGGAATAGAGAAGACACGGCTGCAAAGCTCGTGAGATAAACCACTAAGCTTAGAAAAAAATTCCACATTTCAACACTGAAGGAAAGGGTTTCTGGACCCCAGTTTCCTCCTCAATAAAAATAGAAGCACTTGGTGAGTATCTCAGGGGTTGAGCTTAAAGTGGAATTCAAAAGCATCACCAACAAAGCACATGAGGATGTGGCAACTATGGTTATAGCTAGATTTTTAAGCTGAAGCAGGAGTATTGGGAGTTCCAGAACAGACTGGGCTATATAGCCAGAGCCTTTCTCAAACCAGAAAGAAAGAAAGAAAGAAAGAAAGAAAGAAAGAAAGAAAGAAAGAA
>LOEQ01005144.1:52044-81361 GCA_001685075.1 Bramus lutescens
AGAAAGAAAGAAAGAAAGAAAGAAAGAAAGAAAGAAAGAAAGAAAAGAAAGGGAGATAGGAGAGATATAGAAAGAAACAAAAGAGGAGAGAGGAGAGGAAGGAATGGGAGGGGAAAGAAGAGATGTAGGAAAACCAAAAAGTTTTATGTGTTATGATTATGGTACTTAATGATTAAATTTTTGTTTATATATTTTTATGTTAGCTAGACGAGTTTGAATTGGTAAGAAGGTCAAGAAAACATCATTAGTCATAAAATCTGTTCTAGGTATAGGGTTCTTATCAGAGAGGAAGAAGGAGGAATAGAGAAGGCTGAGAGAGAAAAGGAGAAAAGGGAGGATAGAGAAGGGAGAAAGGAGGGGACAAAAGGAGGGAGCAGGAGAAGAGGAAGGAGGAAGGAAAAAAGAGGGGAAATAGGAGAGGAACTTGGGGAAACTTCATAATGTGCTTCTGACTGAAAAGATTTTCCAGCCATTTTATTTCCCTGATCCCTCTTCATCTGTAGCTGTCTTTTCTAACAGCCCTCCTGAGAGTTAAGCCTCCTGACAAATAATTTGCTCATTAAAGATGGACATGGAAATGGTATTAGTGTGCATGCGGTTGTACAATTTCACTGCAGCCACTTCTGAAACTCTTCCATTTCCTCTGAAAGGAATTCAGCACACAGTTCCTCCCTTGAAATGTTGTTAAGCACACAGGTATCTCAAATGAGATAAATATTAACGTCAAATAAATCAAAGTGGTCGACTTCCAACTAGATATCCACCTGCGGGTGATTGTGTTGATGTCTCCTTCTCCTCAGCGAAGACTAGGAATAAAAGGCTTCACACAGGCCTCAACTGAAGCTTCATTCTCAAAGCAACCAGAATAATGTTTAAAGAACTGAACTAGATATAAGTAGCTCAAAACTGGTGTTATCGGTTCTATGTGTGCTCCCAAGTCCTCCCTTGATCCCAGTGCTGTGTTCTACCACTCAGACTGGTGCTAACTGCAGTCAAATCTATTGCAGAGAGGCCGCTTGTTGGTTCCCTGCTGGTCAGCCTCCCGAAATAATCACACAGAAACTATATTAATTCAATCACTGCTTGGCCCATTAGGTCTAGCTTCTTATTGGCTAACTCTTACATATAAATTTAACCCATTTCTATTGATCTGTGTATCACCATGTGGCTGTGGCTTACCAGCTAAAGTTCTAGCATCTGTCTCCAGCAGGGCTGCATGGCTTTTCTCTGACTCCGCCTCCCTTCTCCCATGCTATAGGTCAAGCCAGTTCTTTATTCATTAACCAATAAAAGCAACACATAAACAAAAGGACCTCCCACACCATTCAAATCGGGTTTGACCTAGAAAGGTCTGGATTGCTAACCAGTCAATAAAAGGATATAAAATTTTCAAAGCCTATTAATATTCAAGTCTATCAATTCACAGTCCCATTTGGCAAAAGCACCTCACTGAGCCACACTGATTTCCTCTGTCTTTCAGTATCCACAAGTCTCCTCAGTCCACCTCCAGGAATTTTTTGCTTTTCACCAATCTTTCCCACAGAACTTTTCTTAAGGAATGTGGGATTGGGATTATAATAGCTGTTAGTAAATCAAATCTTCCACGGTGTGCCTGAGCACCCTTAGCAACCAGCAACAGGTTTATTTAATCCTCATGGTACTGAATGGAAAAGAAGAACACCGGGGATGTGTGACACATTTCCCTTTTCTTGTGGATTTAAAATCACATTGCTGCATTCCCTTCCCTGTGTGAAGGATGACAGTTCCATGGCAGCTTATAAACTTCCTGAGCACCAACCCACAGTGAGGCTCTAAGGAGAATAGTTTTCCCCACTTGGATGGGTAAAATCTAAGCTTCTGTAGTTCTGGTGTGTATATCAAGTCCCAAGTCACTTGGATGCACCTGATAAGGACCACAAGTTCCCTAATAAAAAACTCAAGCCCATTCATAGAACTAGAGGTGACTTGTTAATGGGATCATCGCCACAGTTACTAGAAACTGGCAAAGACGTGGGTAGAGAAATCTAACCCTCCATTCTAATAGATGGGTCTTCCCGCACAAACCTGATGGATTTAGAGTTTACTTTTTCTGCCGGGCTCATAAAAGGGAAAGGACAGGGGATTTGATGGAAAATAACAGTCTCAGACCTCATTTTCATTGATTTTAATACCTCCAAACACTGAAGTATTTGATAAACCCCTGTCTTTCCCACTAAGATCACACCCCAAAAAATAGCCTATATAATTAATTGTAACTATCATCTATCTGATCCAGGGTTTACTTGGGGTAGCAGCTTCTAATCTCAAAACAAACTTCTACATTCAAATTTTCTTTGCAGTTTCCAAAAGAATATAAAATTTAAAATAAATATATACTTTAAAATGTATACTTTAAAATGTAAAAGCAGCATTTTGGGGCCAGGTGGAAACCTGGTGCAAGAGAAACTCCCACGAATCTACAAAGATGACCCTTGCTAAGACTCCCAGCAATAGTGGATCATCTCCTCTAATCCAATTGGTAACTATCACAATTGCCATCAGAGAGCCTCTACCCAATGACTGACAGAAACAGATGCAGAGATACACAGGCAAGCACTGGGCCCAGGTCGGGGAATACTGTTGAAGAGAGGGTGGGAGGATTGTATGAGTCAGGGGGTCAAGATCATCACAAGGGAACCCACAAAAACAACTAACCTAGGCTCTTAGGAGCTCACAGGCTCTGGACTGACAGCTAGACAGCATGCTTGGTACCAACCTAGACCCTCTACATATGTGTGACAGTTGTCTAACTTGATCTGCTTGTGGGACTCCTAATGGTGGAAGAAGGGCCCATCCCTAACACTTTGATTGGTTTCAGGAATCTATTCCTCATACTAAGTTGCCTTGCCCAGTCTTAATAATGTTGGGAACAGGCAAAAGCACCTTGTCCTAAGTATTGCCATTTGGACTTCAGACTCCATTTAACCTGTAGGGTGAAGCAAAGTTCAGGTTCCCAAACCTTAGGGGAGCTGAGAACCTTCTGATAGCTGACCCACTTCCTCCCTACACCATAGAAATAGTCATTATACATCTTTAGTTCTCTAAAAATATCATGGCTGTTCTCAACAACAGAAGGAACAAATGAATCTGCTTTGTTGGACTGAAAACCTGCCGTGTATGTTGACTGACAATGATGGAACATTCAAGGAAGCCCCTAATCTCTAAATTCTGATTGGCGAAAATTGTAACTTGGCAACTAATGTTTGTGATTTTTGTGCTTAAATACTTGCTTCAGTTAACATTCAGGGTCACAGTTCAGCTCCTGAGTCTGTTCTGTGGCCCTGATCAATCAGCCCCCTTCCCTTGCACTGCCCTGCATTAAATCTTGCCTTGAGGCAACCTCTAATATTTGCTTGGGTTGCTTTGCAGCTTCAGACCACAACAATACAAGGGAGGAACTTAGTCCTACCTCAGCTTGATAGGCCATGTTTTGTTGACACCCATGGGAAGACTGCCCCTTTCTGAACAGAAACAGAGGAGTGGGTGGGGGTGGGAGGAGGTGGGGGAGGGAAAGGGAGGAGGGGAGAAGGAAAAACTTTAGTCAGGATGTAAAATAACTGAATAAATTTGATTATTAATAATAAAAATGTAAAAGTAAGCATGGGATATGTGTCTGTAATCCCAACAAGATTCCTTGCTAAAGCACAAATATTCAAAGTTCAAGGCTATCTTCAGCTACATAGTGAGACCTTGTTTCTAAAATAAAAGCAAAAATTAAATAACTAAATAAAATGTTTGAAATGCAAATAGAGGAGTAGGCAGAGAATTATAGTAACTGTTCAAGAGTGCCAGGTAAGGGACCTATATTCTCCTCCTATTTCAAATCATCCATGCTTCCAAGTCTCTTTCCAGGTTTCAAAAATGAAAATTTATTGCCTGAATGAGAAAAGGGCAACTTCTAAAAAGCAATTCAGCTTGAGATAAACAATGAGATTGGCATCCAAAATAGCTTCTTTTTACTTAGTGTTTTATTTCTTGCTTTTGATAATGCAAGAATGCACCTGAAATGTGTTTATATTTATATATGAATTGCTTTTTGGAGATTTTCAAATTGTGGAGTCACTCTTGACATAGTGAAGTATACAAATGAATTAGGAGGTGATAGACATATGAAAAATATTCCATGGATCCACAAGCATTATAAACATGAGTTAAATATCATATGTGGCCTTAGTGCTACAGTAGTATGTCTCAAAAAAATGTGTTTTAGGAATCACACTGTTTCTCTACTTTATCATCAGAAACCACTAGCAAACTTTGGTACTGGGAAAACAATGGTATTTTTTGCCATCAGTTTACGTGTAAGAGACAACACGGCAGTCATTCGTGGAGTTTCTGACTCTCTCCTTTGTTCTGTTTACCAACCACATAGCCTAAACTTCAAGTTTAAGATAATTTGTGGTTCAGATTTAATGTTATGTTTCCAAAATTTTTACAACTCACCATTGCTATTTTATAACATGTATGTCCAATCCATTCATAGAAATCAAATTTATCTAGCTTTTTTTAAATTATTTTAATTCCTCTTTAAAAACTCACTTATGTCAGATGTAATGTTAACTAGTATCAAAACAGGACACTAAGTAGTTTTGATTGGTAAGATGTGGCAAAGCTTTTAAAACTCTATCTTTTCACATATATGCTAGCTGGCAACATAGAAAGCAGAGATATTAGCAATTCCAGTGTTAGAAGAAATTCAAAGGAGGTCAACTACTAAAGTTTCAGACCACAAACCTAAGTAATCGCAAAGGCCTCAAACTCTGAGGATGATTAGAATTCATATTTCATTTTCATCATTTGAAACATTGGCTGTATTGTTATCAGTTACACACTTGAGTAACTTTTTCAAGTATTGGGTCTTTTGATTTTCCAGTCAACAAAGCCATATTTTCTTCCCACAAAGTACCAAGAACCATAAATTGGATCCTGAATTTCTCTCCCTTAATTCCTAGCTTACCACTTTTTCCTTGTATAAGACCTAACAGAATTCATCCGTCTGACCTGCCTTGCCTTTACTGAGTAGATGAAAAGCAGTACTTAAACTTCTTGGGTCCAACACCCACTATAATATTCAGGGCAGGAGGCCAATCTGGGATTCTCGGGAATCTTTATTCCTGGAAGGGCAACCCTGTGTCTCCACCATGTCAGCAAAGGGAGGATCCTAACAAAGTTTAATATATTTACACAAGATGATTCTTTCAAAAGAAAAGTGTTGGCTTGGGATCAAAGCACTGTCACAACTAAAGACCCACAGTCTTGAAGTTTCAAAACAAGCCATGCTTAAGAAATCAAAAAGACTATCATGAGAGAGAGGTATTCATTAGAGATCAGTACATTGGAAAGTGTCACGGGGTGAGTGGCCAGAGGAAGCAAAATCAAGCACACACAGTAGGCTTGAAAGAAACAGGAAGAGTCACTGAGTGACTCTTGATCTGGGCCAGTTACTCAATTCTAGAGAAAGAGTAGTAGCTGCCTTCTCGGGCACAGCTGGTTTTGTGTACTAGGAAGACATCAGTCAATAATGCTCAACTGTTTTGTTCAGAATAAATGTCCCTGCATCTTAATTTACTTCTGCTTCTTTCAGCCATCCTGAAAACCCTATGCCAATAGCATTTGCCTATTGAGAACATAGGGACAAAATTAAGGACATAGGCTGGTGGGATAACTAAGCAAGTCACTTGTGCACAGACCTGATGACCTAAGTTTAACCCCCAGATCACACCAAGCGACAGGGTAGAAGTGACTCCCCAAGAGCCATTCTTTGACATCTCTACCTGTTTCTTCCTCTCTTTCCCTCTTCTTCTCCTCCTCTTCCTTTATCTCTCTCTTTCTCTTCCCTTCCTCTTGTCTGTCTCCCTCTCTTCTTCCCAGCTGCAAACCTGATTTAAGTCCATGGAGAGTCTATGCTGAGAAAAGCTTCATCAGCATGGTCCAGGAAGGAATAACTAGGAGGAACTCATAACTTGACATACAAAAGCCTAGGTCATGGACACCATGATAGCTTTGATAATGCATATGTGTTTAGCTCTTACAACTTCTGTCTTTTTGAACACACATGAATAAATAATATCTATCTGCAAGGGAAAGCAGATACATGCAGGATACTGTAACAGGAAAAAAAAAGAAACAAGTGCCTTCAGTTGTTGAAGTAAATTTTTTAGGTGGATGGGTGATCTGGCTTTGAGCCCGAGTCCAACTTGATGTCAAGAACTGAGAAGAAAGATCTAGCCCTGCCCAGCCCACTCCTTTATCTCCTGTTACCTTTCATCTCCCCTACTCCCTTAGTCCCTAATCGGCTTTTCCAAAGCACGTTGGTGTCAGGATCTCCTCCTAGTCCCCTATGTCATGTCTTCCTTATGTTTCCTTCCCTTTCCCATTGCGCTTCCATTCCTTCCCCCCCCGCCTCCAATCTTGCTTTTCATTATTATAATTTCATAAATACTGACTTGTAATAAGTTATTTAATAAGAAAGGTAATAAATTCTAGAATGGACGAATTAAGGGTTTTAAAGGATAGTTTGTAATTATAGCACACATTATCTATAATATATTGAAATGTAATTTGTGCTACTCCAGTGAGTGATTTTTAAACCACTAGATTAGAATGCGCTTCTCCACTCACTATCCATGGAACACGCGTTTCTTTTACTCAGTTCAGCAGCAGTGCGGTGGGAAATGCCCTCAGAAAAGCATGGCAACAATCCATCTACAGCGCAGAGACTCCATGCCAATCACACCTGTCACAGACCAACCTCTCAGAGTACCAACCAGAACAAATCAAACAGCTTTCTTTGCTTCGTTTCTTCTGTTGTCTTCAGACTTAAGAATCTGTCCCATTGGTTTAATAATCAACTGCATTTTCTTCTCGAGATGTTCATATTTAACATTTAGCTCTTTTGTGTAGCTGAGATTTATTTTGATATTTGACATGGAGGGGAAGACGCTGATTTTTCCCCATACTGTTTACAAGATTCATATTTGTTCATATATCCCATCACCATCTTTTAAGCCTTATTGTATGAGGTCATACTAATAATACCTGTAAAGAATATGTCTTAGTTAGGTTTCTATTGTTGTGACAAAACACCATGACCAAAAGCAACTTGGGGAGGAAGTGTTTATTCAGCTTATTCCACATCAGAGCAAATCATGAAGGGAAGTTGGAGAAGAAATCTAGAGGCAGAAGCTGAGACAGAGACCATGTAGGAGTGCTGCTTACTTACTTGCTCCTTATGCCTTGCCCATCTTTCTTTGTATAGCACCCAGGACCAGAAGCCCAGGGACGGTACCATCCACAGTGAGCTGGGATATCCCACATCAAGAAAATGTACCACAGGCTTTCCTGCAGTCCAGTCTAATGGGGGCACGTTCTCAAGTGAGATTCCCTTTTCCAAAATGATTCTAACTAATGTTAAGTTGACATAAAACTATCCAGCACACAACTGTATTTAAATATTCTCTTTTTCTGCAATGACTTGATAACAATGAGAAATTCACAGGGTGGGGGGACAGTTTCCTCTGGGACTAACATCTCATGGTTAATTGACTTTATCACTATGCCTAGCAAGATAAATAAAGAATAATATCCTCATGAGGAGTTGCGATTGTTCTCAATAACACCAGGCAGCTTGCCAAAAACTGAGTCCAGAACCCTATCATTTGATAACTGGGTTTTGTGGTCTCATGAAGAACTCAATCCGTGTGTCTGTGCTGCTGGCAAGCCTAGAGGATTTCCCTCCACAGCAGTTTTGTTCTTTGAAGGAGACACAGTTGATTCTTGTGTTTAGGTTTTGTTTGCATTGTTCAGTTTCTCTGCAATCTGCAGGTGAAAGGAGACAAATCAAATTCTGTCAGGGGAAGTTGTGCTGAGCCATAACATGGGTCTAATTTCAGTTAGATGGGCAGTAGTCATCTGTCAGGGTCCTCCCACTAAGATGCTTACTCTCTGGGTCTACCAAAATCCAACAGGACGTCTAAGGGCCAAGATTATAAAACCGTGTCACCTATCTAAAAAAAAAAAATTAGTCATCACAGAAAACAAAATGAGTATCAAGAAGAAAAGAGAGCTTCAGAGTGTGTAAGGATTAAATGAGCTTGCCAAGGTAGTTTCTGTGTTCTTATTGGAAACATCACTGATCTCTGGCAGAAAGACCAGTCAGCAAAATAGTCTTTGATTTTGAACAGATTTCCCTGGGTAGATGAAAACAGGTTACCAAACACAAAAGCGATAATGCTAACTGTGCAGAAGGAATGGTAAATCATTACAGCTTCAAGTTGTGAGGTTCTTCTTGTTTTTGTTTTCTTTTTCACTAGTTACCAGCTATAAGTAGAGATGAAACCATCCCTAAATTGTTCCTATCAAGATCTGCAAATATTTTGGCAATTACAACTTTTAACTCTTCAGGCTTCCTTGCTTCTCAAGTCCCCTTCCATACTCTGATTTAATTGGACTTCCTCTCCATGCTTCATGTGGAAGAATAATTCTGGATAATATTTGTGTCACATTTCTATGTATAAGAAAGGGAGAAACTTTAGGATTTTAATCAGTTAACACAGGTTTTCGGTTAGATGAAATATACATTGTGTTAGTAACTTGCCATGTGCTATTCAAGCATGGGCAAAGCAAACCCTGAGAGTGAAGAGGCCCTCTGTGACTCAAGCATGCTTGTGTCAAGTGCCACCATAACCCCCTGTCCTGGGTCAGGCTGACCCCCCCTAAGAATGGTGGAAAGCAGTAAGCATCTCAGGACATTAAAGCACCGTGTCCTTTAGAACAGCTGGAAGTAAATAGCTACCCACAGGCATCACCGTTGCTCATCTCACAGTATAAAAATGCCTACGGTGGGCATAAGAAGCTCAGCATTCATCTACGTAGAGAAAGTTTGATTAGGAACTCTAGCTAGCTGACTCAACTCCCCCAGCTGCTTTCTGCTGGATGTCTGTAAGCCTCTGATTTTATAGCATTACCTTTGTTTGCTCTCTCAGTCAGGCAATGCTAGTCATTTCTGCAGATGTTATAAATTCCGGATTCGGTAATGTTTTGCCATCTATCCGCTGCTTCTATCTGTCTCTTGTTTGTTATTTGTTCTTTTACTGATGCTTGCTATGTACTGAATAAAGCCACTCATTTGAAACTGTGAGCATGGCTATCGTAAATGATTCTCCAGACCTTACAGAATGCCATAATATGAACAATAATACCAATAGTTTAAAGAAAAAAGAATCTCTTATTAGAGAAAGAGATGCTCTGTAAACTCCAAACACACAGAACAGATAAATTTGTAGTTATTTATCCTGCGAGACTGGAGGGGGTGAGTGTTCTTTATAGAAATCTCGTTGCTAGTTTCTTTTACATAAGAAATTCCCCTTGGAACATTGCAAACGTGTTTACACTTACAAAAACAAATCAAGTGACAAGTCACTTTTCACATAACAGCTGATATCCAGGGTGAGGTAACCTCCCTGAGTGTTCATCTTCAAACCACACCACTTGGCCTATGGAGTGCTAAACATCTGAGATGAACACTTTCAAAAGGATGCTCATCTGGGAGACAGGGCTGGTAGGAAGCTCCTGGTCAGCTGAACATTACAGCAGAGCAGAAAGCGTGGCACGAGGAAGCATCTCAGTTGTCTTTGGGTAACTAGTAAAAAGCAAGGCTGTCCTCTCTAGGCACCTAGGTTTGTGTTGAGTCTACAGTCTGGTACTGCAAATAAAACTGCCAGGATACGGTACCAGGACACGACCAACTTAAAACCTTCATTCACATAAGCAGAAGTAACTCAAGACTGTAGGCCAGCAATGCTAGTGAAAATGGGCAGAGACAGAACGTGGAAACAACCTAGATGCCTCTTAACCAAAGAATGGATAATGAAAATGTGGAAGGTTTACACAATGGAGTACTACACAGCAGGAAAAAAATGGTATCTTGAAATTTGCAGGCAAATGGATGAAGCTAGAAAGCATCATATTGAGTGAGGTAACCCAGACCCAGAAAGACAAATATAATAAGCATTCACTCATAGGTAACTTTTAGACATAAAGCAAAGAAAATAAAATCAGCCTACAGGACACAACCCCGGAGAAACTAGACAAAAAGAGGACCCTAAGAGAGATATACATGGATTTATATAGGAAGTTGAAAAAGACAAAATCTCCTGGGTAAATTGGGAGCATGAGGGTCATGGGAGAGGGGAGAGGGGAGGAAGCAAGGGGAGTGGAGAAAAATGCATAGCTCAATAAAAACAATAAAAAAAGAAAAAAACAACAACAAAAAAGAAAGAGGGCAGAGAAAAACAATTGGTTCTGCCATGGACAAATGCATCATTCTTAGGGAAATTCAAAGACAGCATCCTAATGGAAGACAATGCCTAACTCAGCAGAATACACCTGCATTAATGGTGTTGCAGGGCCAATGATCCAATAGAGAAGCTAATAACCTCATTATTTTTTGTGGTATTGGATGAACCACCTGAAAATTTAGCCAATATACATAAGGCCAGAGAAGGATGCAGGATTCATGAGGAGGAAGGGTAAGTGATACTCAGATAGGTTGGCCTTGCTTGGTTTCACACAGAAGTGGAGAAGGTACTGTTTGGCATAGCAGTTTACCTTGCAGCAATTGTAATTCCTGACCACAAAGCTAATTATAGTAAATGATAATACATGGTGTGAGTAGGCTTCAGAACAAAACACATGAGACATAATAGTCAACATCTCTAGTTAACAATCAAAGAAGAAGGAGCCTGCTCCTGAGGAGGCACTGACTTGGGAAATACGGAAGTGAGCAACTAGAATCCATGAAAAAGCCATGTACTTAGTGCTGGGGGAGGCCAAAGGAAGAAAGCATATTTACACACCTGGCTCTTAAAATCCTAAATGCCGTCGACTCAGCTTCACTTTTCAAATACAGCGTCTAGGTTTAAAGCTGAATCAATTATTCATAAAACACGTTGCTAGTGTGGTCTCTTATTTCAGGCCCCTCCCAAGAGGCTTATCCTCTTTAGCATCTGAGTAATGCTGGATAAAGAGCATGGTCCTTTCTTCTCTTTTCAGATTAGAAGACGGTGGGTTCCCGTATTTAAAGATCAGGAGCATAAAAGAGGCAATTTCAGAGTATAGAGTATGATTCTTTTCAAATCAATATTCAGTTTCAGAAGCAAGGATCCATGAAGAGAGAAAACGCCGTGGGAAAACAAACATTTTACAGTTATTGAGATGACACAAGTTTCTGGTTGTATATATATTAAAAAAAAACAATCAATTTTAAGGACAATCAAGTTAAAGGTCGTTCAAACACTGGAGTGACATTTAAAAAAAGAGAATATGGTAGCAAACCAAAAGAGCACATTAGCTCTTGAATAACTAAAGCAATTGTTTTAAACAACAGAAGAAGGTGTGTTTCAAGAGCTGCTTGCTCTCCCCACCACTGTGTTAGCTCTCTAGAAGGTGCTAGAAGGTGCTATGAGGCCTACTTGCTGACATCCAGAGAAGCGCCTACAATATGGCCTACTAAAATCACAAAATCCATGCCTATTGAATGGGACACACAGCATAAATTCTGTAGTTTCTGTTCAAATTGGAAATAAAAGTGGGAAAGCTAACAGTCTACAGCACAGAATTTGTAAAACAATGCCTGACAGGTAAGGACTTTAAATTCAATACCTCACAGAAGCCTCAGCTCAAGGACTACCATCACACCATGTGCCGTTTGTGTACATAACACAAGCAATGAAACGTGTTTTTATTAATAGATTTCCAGATGAGCATTCACCATTCCCATACTTTCAGTTCTTCGACAACACAGACGTTTTCTTCTGGAAACGATGCCAACTGGGGTGACCTTAGAAAAGGAAAGCATGGATCTTCCCACCAGTGGGCTCCAGCCAAGAACTACACCACCTCCAGTGGTAACCGTCTTTACGTAAGGGTGAATTCACATTTTACATGCAGGATGAGAAGGCTAGCGTGTTAGTGACTTTTGTCGTGCTATGGTAAAACACCACAACAAAGGCTATTTATGGCAGAAAGAGTTTATTTAGGATAAGAGTCCATGATGGCAGGGAAGCAAAGAGCAGGCACGGAAGGGATGCACAGCAGGGGGCGCTGGGCATGGCAGCTGGAGAAAGAAACCAGAAAACTTACATCCTGAACCACAAGCACGAAGCTGAGAGAATGAACTTCAAGTAAAAAGGATTTAAGCTCTCAAATTCCCAGTCACATACTTCCTGCAGCAAGTCCCCACCTCCCAAACCTCCCCTTAACAGCACCACCAACTGGGGACCAAATGTTCACATGCCCAAGATTATGGAAGACATATTTCACACAAACCACCGCTGCTAGTTTTTAAACAAATTGTTATTTTTGTTGTTGTTGTTGGTAAAATTTCCTTAGCTGGCTCAATGCCAGTCTTTGACATTTTTTAATCTGAATAAGCAATAACAATTTTGTTCTGAGCATATGGTCTTATTCATTGAGATGGAAGATCCCTTTCACGGAAGTCATTTTAAGCACCAACAGAACTAACAGAATCCTGTATTATTTACAAAGCCAAGCACTCAGTCTTTCAGATCTACCAGGAAATCCCAAATTGGTGATTTGACAAGTGACAAAGCCACAAAGGGGTTTCTCATCATTGCCTCTCTCCTCCTATCAGTTGATACTACTGGCCAATTCCTGTCTTGTAACGGCTTCTCCCTCCAGCTCCTGTCTGCAGACTCCTCTGTCTTGTTCTGAAGTTCATGTCTCCCAGTCTCTTTTGAGATCTCCACTTCCTCTGCCAATCTTTTAAACATGAAAGGTGTGTGTGTGGAGGGGGTGTTCTCTGTGGACATTTCTACTCCCATCTCCTTAATCCCCTACCTTCCTCAAAGTGCCCAGAACTATTTATCTTATTCTTTGTAACCAAATGCTGTTAGGAAACTCAGATTTGCCTTCCTTCAATCATTGAGTATGTGTTATACAACTTCACGTTTTTCATTGCTAAGAGTTTGCAACCTAGTTAGTTAATGTTCCAGAACTAGTCCTCAGTATTGTGGGATATTAATGCTTCATGGTGGTTCTTAAACAGCCAATAAAGACATTCTCTAAGAGAACCTAGAGCAATACAATAAAACACTACTACATGTGTTTCTATGCATGTGTGTGGGGTATGTGTGTGTGCACATGTGTGTATGTGTGAGAATATGTGTATATGTGAACTATGTGTGTGCATTACATTGTGTGTGTTATATACAAATCAATGAAGTAAGAAGGAAGTCAGAAGTGAACAATAAAGAAAGGAGGTATCATAATATCCTATTGTTTCACTTCACACAGAGAAGAGAGAAGCAACAAACTTGTGATTTTCCCCCACAGGTTGGATAGTCATTGAGGTCATCTTGCCTTCTTAACATGCCTTCTCCCCAGTAAGCCATGGTTTATAAAATGTTCTAAACATATCAAGATCAAAATGGCAAGAAGGCCCTTGAGGACTGGAATCTTGTCAGAAGGGCACCTCTCCTCTCACCACGTTCTCCCTCCATGCAGCATGTTCTCCCCTCAGCATGCTGCTGACACAGGCAGGAAACAGATGTTTGGAAGAAGAGGAGTGAGGAAGGAAGCTCACACCTTCTCTCGGATGAGCTTAGAAGGACTCAAACCACTTTCTCCAGAGTAGTAAAGACAGCTGCTGAGATGGAGCAAAGCTTCAGTCCAAGCTCTTGAAGTTCCAGAGTCATGAAATCAACACAGTAAGAAAAAGGGGTGAGTATTAAATCACATTTGGTAATAAAAGTCTTGGGGTGAAACATTAAAAACAGAAAAAGTGATGACAGATAAAAGGTTAACAGAAAATATACCAAATTATTTCATTAGAAAATTTCTCCTAAGTACCCTATTTAAATATAGTGATGGCACTTTTCCACATTACTAACGTTCAACTTTTCCTAAACATATACATGAGAATATCATGTCTATATGTGTAAGTGCATATGTGTATGTATGGTTGTGTGTGAGTGTGTTTACTAAGAGATGAGAGGGAGAAAGAGAGAGAGACACAGAATAGCATTTACAAACTAAAAGTCGGACTTTTAAAGATTTTTTTATTTTACGTGTGTATGTGTGTGTGTGTGCATGCATCTGTGTGAGTACATGTGCACCATATGTGTGATGGTGCCCATTTCGGTCAGAAGAAGACACTGGATACCCTGGCTGTTATGAACCACCTGATGAAAATGCTGAGAACTAAACCTGGGGCCTCTGTAAAAGCAGTAAGCACCTGTTAAGCCACCTCTCCAGCCATGAAAGCTTACCTTCTATAGAAGGTAAGCATGGACCTTTTTTTTTTAAAAAAAAAAATAAATCACTGATCGCCAATCACTATAGCATATACCTAGCAACCTCTTACATATTAAATTAACCCATTTCTATTATTTTATATTTTACCACAAGGCTCATGGCATGCTAGCAAGGTTAGGGCTGGAAGCTCATGTTTTTCCCTATAGTAGCTACATGGCACCTCCCTGACTCTGCCTTCTCCCAGAATTCAGTTTAGTTTTTCCTGCCTATCTCTATTTTGCTAAGTCATTGGCAAAATCATCCTCTTTATTCATTAACCAATAAAAGCAACACATATACAGAAGGGCTTCCCATACCATTTTCCTTTTTCTGTTTAAATAAAAAGGAAGGTTTTACCGTTAACATAGTAAAATTACATATAACAAAACAGGCATCAAGCAAGAATTACAGTTAGAATATTTATATCTACTTTATCTTTTATAATAACTAAAGAAAATTGTAATATAATTATCTTTTTTCAGCTCCATCAAAGACCCCAGAAAGATATAATATTACTTAATAAAACAGAAAGTGCTTTGTAAGCAACTCCCAAAACTCTAGAATTGACAGAGACATCTAGTTTCCTAGACAGTCAACCAAGGATATTCTGTAACATTGGGGAATCCATCTTCAGCTTACAGGCTCACAATATCCAGCAGACTTTTAGCATGGATCTTTTTTGAAGCATCTTTAAAATCACAAAAGTTTTTAAATTATAAAAATAATTTAATCATTTTTATAATTGTATAGAGGGATTCTAATTTATTTATACACTTATTCTATATAGCTATAAATGTCTATAACCATATCTGTGCATATATATATATAGTCACTTGTAACCATATGTATAAATATATGTAACTAAATGCAATGACAAATGTACACACAAAATAAGAAAGTAAACATTTAAATTCTGGTTGAACTCATAGTATAATTTCTCAGTGGAGGACAACACATAGCAAGATGAAAGAACCACTGAGTTGTTCTTCAATTGAATAGTTACATTACGTCTAGAGTGTTCTTAGTCTTCTGTACAGCTAGACTGAATCAGATCACTTATACGCCATGAGTTAAAGCCAACATCTCCTAGAACAGCATTGCCCCAGGCAGTGTATAGCATATACTTTGACAGCTAGTTGGTTTTAAAAAAAATACTGCAGAAGAAAGCATACCTTTATGGCAGTGCTCAGACTCAGCCTGCAAATCTCAATCTCCTTGTCATTCTTCAACAGCCCACAGACTCAACTGTTTCAAATCAAACCCGCTGCCCCCTACAGTCACTCTTCCAGATCTAAGAAGGCTCTCATCTCCATCCAGCCCTGCTGGTCCCACCCTCTATCTAGTGACCTTCTTAGCAATTGCTAGATTAAACAACAGCTTCTCATCGCTCCCCTTTCCTAGGCCGTCTGCTCCACCTTCCATATTTCAACATGGCCAGGGCTCTTTAAATCTTGCTCTAAACCCTCACAAATTTTAAAACTATGATTTTTTTCTGCCACTAACACGTAGATTTAATTAACATTTAGAGGACGTTTCATCAAACAAAAAGCAGACCACCACCTTAACAATTTAAAAAGTAGAAATGACCCCCCCAAAAAAACCCCACACTACTAGAACACAATGAAATTAAAATGGAAATCAGTAACAGGACAGCCAGAAAATCTCAAAATACTTATACAATGAGTTAATGAAATCTTGAAAAAGTTTAAATGTATTTTATATGAAATAAAAAGGAAAATACAGTTTATCATGTTAGTAGGATACAAAAAATAATATTTCAATATTTATAGCCCTCAATTAAAAGTGACTTAGGACATATCATTATAGGAAGATGGTTTCGTGAATAAAAATATCACTAGTAAGGTTTAATTGAAGCATAGCATTTAAAAATATGAAAGTAAATTCTAGAAGAAATAGCGGCAAAAATTGCCAGTGGTAGTCATGAAAAATACTTGGGTATGAAGGCCCATGGAAGAAAAAGAATGGAGCATTGAGTAGGTCATAAATGCAGATGAACTTAGTCTTACCTATAACCTTCAGTTTTTATGTGTTAAGTATAATTATTTATATCCTTAAACATATAGAAATGGACAATACATGCAAATATATTAAGTTTAATCCAGAAAATCAAATCCAAAATAATATTCCATAATTTTCCTTTAAGAAAGCTATACAAGATAAAATACTGAATAAGATCCAATATTGATGAATAAATTGTAAAAAAAATAGTGTTAGAATGTCTCAAAAATTAGTTTATCTGTTAAAATTTTAGACACATTTTGCATGTATATTATAGAAACACCAATGCCATTTTCCAAATTTAACCTAAAGGTAACTCAAGTTCTCAGAAGCATGTGCATGCCTTATAACTAAACATGAAAAATGCTTGTGTGTGCATTGAAGAGGGGTCGCTGTCCATGCACCACATGCGCACAAATGAAGACAAGCAATCAGTCTCTGGCACCATCCACCCTCTTTTTTTCATGGAAGAGTCTTTCACTGTGCTGGAGATCACCGAATTGACCAGGCTGGCTAGCCAGCAATATCCATTTGTCTCCAGCTCCCCAGCACTGGAAGGACAGGCGCCCACTACCTACCATGCACTTTCTTAGTTGTAAGGATCTAGCTCAGACTTTCATGCTGTGCAGCACGAAATTTCCTGTGGCATAGCAAAAGTACTTCCATCTTGTATCAACTGGAGTCATCATTAGTTTAGCCTGAAATTCACCCGGCATAATACAGACTCTCAATTTTGACTTTGCTCATGGTTGTCGGGTCTCTGCACCACAGCAATACTATTTCCCAAGCCCTCAAAATAAAGATGCTCTTTCATGAAAATATATAATGTAGATTACTATGTACCTATACAATTAATGGTATTGATCTATGTTGTGTTGATAATAGAAACATGTCCAGAACATAATTTTGAATGGAAACATAAATTCTAGAATCATGTTTGTTAAAAACTCATACAGCATTATAAAATCAATGCAGGTGATCATTTCTTCAATTACATGGCAAATAACTTTGTTTTTCATCACTGTCATCAAAACAAAGTTCCCCTGGCATACCAAGATAAGCCATTAAGTAGCATCTTTAACTTTCTAGTCATTTCGGTTATAATAACAAATCTAATTTTTAATTACAACTAAATTTTAGGCATTCCAAAATCCAATCAAGTCCTGTTTAAGCCTTTATTTTCATGTGCAACTTAAAAATATCCAGCCTTGTCTAATCTTATGCACAGACTTGGGCTGGGAGATGTTCATAAATACGGGACCCTGTTGGTCATCACTAGAGCATGCTCTTACTCACTCTCTCTCTCTTCTCTCTCTCTATTCCAACCCCTCCTCACCTCCCCTCTCCATTTTCTGTCCTTCCTCTTGTTTTTCAAAGTCCCTCTGAAGTCAGTGCAATAGGAAGGGGGAATTCATGAGAAAGGATGACTGTGTCATCCCCCACACAGATAACTGGTCTCCTGATTCCTCCCCTAGCCTCCACCCGTTCACCTACCTCATAGCTTCTCGTTCATAGGGCTCCTCTCCTCAGAAGGAGTAGTGTTAGGTAGAGCTCACCCAGGGAACTCAAGCCTTTCTTGCCCCTGCGATTATTTCGCTCACCAGGCTTCATTATCCTGTAGGAATGTTGTTCTTTTGCAGCCTCCCATCCACCCCCATGTCTACCACCCCTCCTCTCGAGACTTTAATTTTTTTAATTATCATACAAAGTAATGCTGTTCACTATGGTCTTTCCCTCACACTTCGTTTTCATCCATCCCTTTCCTCCACTGTCCTCTCCCGATGCTCCATTCCCCCAGTAGCCTTCTTCAGCTTCATGGCACACATACTCCACTTTGAAGCAAGTGTCATACAGTTGCTTCTGGTTGACTTGTTCTCCCTCCGCTCCTAGTCCAAGACACAAAGGATGGCTTTCAAAGTCTCCTAAAAACTCCTGCATAGCTCCAGCCCCATAACCTCCACTGAGTCCATCTTGAAGAAACATTCCAAGTATCTCTAAATGATTTTCTTGGTGTCTCTCCTACCTACCCTGGGGTAAAATGACTTTTATCAAAGAGAGAAAAAACATCAAAACACTCTTTCTTCCTAAAACTTCCTTCCTTAAATTATTTTGAATATCAAGATTTCTGCTTACATTCCTATAAAGGCGAAGAGGAGTGCAGCCGCCTCTTAGCAAGTCTTTGAGTGTGTGTCTGTCTCGAGGATGTATAGTATTTCATGATCTATTATCCTCAGCTTTCCAGCCTCAGTCTAATCTCTGCATCTTCACACGAAAAAGAGAAAGGCATATTTATAACAAGCTCCCACATGGCCAAGGTCTTGTGAGTTTAGGCAGCGAGGAGAAAAGTTTCGGCAAATAAAGTGTTCCAAAAATATCTCCACTTTGTACTATAGCATCTAATTCTCCACTTCTTCAGGCCTCTCCCCTCACCCACTCTCTGAGACCAACACTAAGAATGTAACTGATCTATCTCAACAGGATCCACCAGGCAACTCTCATTCGATGGAGAGAGACATTAAACATGAATAAACAATCTCATCACTCTTACCCTAGTAGATAAAAATCGTTCTCAAACGTCTCAGGAAATCTGCCATAACAAGAAAGCTTTCAAAGTCCCGTGGGGGAAAAAAATGGCTCCCCTTGGACACTGTCACTAACAGCTCTGGTTCACTGCAGTCCTTAACGTCAGGAAAGCAGGTCATTCACCTGCCATATTTCATGTGCTGAGTGCTGCTGTTCTGTGTACATGCTGCAAAATGCTTGAGACCAAATGTCTGCTCCTGCTTTAGGCAGGGTTTTCAGTTTCAGGAATTCTCTATGTATGTTCACACAGGGATGTCAACAGTGCATGGTCTCATTTCTCCAAGAAATGTTTGCTTCTTGCCAGCCTCTGAGCAGCCAGAGGATAAAAAGTATGCAGTGTGTCTTCTCTGTGGTCTCCCCTAGCATACTACATGCGGTAATGGGCCATGTTCCTCATTTGCTCCTCTCCCAGCTTTCAAGTACCCATCAATACCACAGTACTATAACGTGGACAACGGCTGTTCACTGAGGGCTTGAATGTCTAAGACTTGGTCTTTGTTCAAATATGGAGCTTTTGTAGATTAACTGGATCATGAGGACGCTGACCTAATTGATGGGATAATCTTTAGATAGATTCATATTTGAGTGGTTTTGTCAGGTAGTATAAACTATGGAAGGTGTGGCAGGATTGAAGAAAGACAGCAACTAGGGGAATGCCTTTGAAAGATATCTTTCCTCATCTTTCTCCTTTATCCCTTCCTCTCTCCCACCTTCCTAGCTGCCATTAAATTAGCAGCTTCCCTCTACTGTGTCCTTTCACCATGATGTTTCTCCCATGCCACAGATGACCACGGTCTGAAACCCCTAAAAATTAAGCCTAAACTAACCTTTCCTCCCTAGATTATTTTTTGCAAACATTTTGTCACAAAAGCTGAAAGTGACTAACAGGCCCAGAATTCCTTTCATTTCCCTACTAGGTTCACTGGATTCATACAAAAAGAAAAAGGAGGAGGGGAAAGAGAAAACCAACATTATTCATACTGCCATTAATTTTCTCTTGCAAAGATATATAATACCCTGTTCTAGAGTTTGAACAGACCTCAGACATTTGACACAAAATAAATGACTTATCTCTTTTAGGAAAAAAAGAGAGTCCAAGTTTTAGAACAATTTCTGTAATAGAATGTAGGATATTAGCTAGAACTGGGTTTAGCTAACTCATGACATAGACCCCAAAAACTATGACCTAAAAACAACTCTTAGACTTCAGCTCTAGTGCATCACAGCCCTTAGGAGGGCACTTGACATCTTGGGTAATCTGCCCATGCTTTGGCCAGAGAGATGGCTTTTTAAATTACCTAGGGATACTGCCATCTTCCGTTATGGTTCACTGGCTAGTAATCCTTCACGCAGACAGACTGCCTACAAGGGAATACGAAAAATGTAGTCCTTAGTGTATGCATCCAGATTAGATATTTTGGAAGGCAACCAACAGTGAATATTATAAGAAGTGGGCCTTCTCTTTCCTGATAAATTGGCAAGAGTAAAAAGTTAAAAAAAAAACAACATCAAAATTCACAGTTCCCTCTTAGGAGACTAGAGCAATAGCTCAGCAGTTAAGAGCACTTACTGCTTTTGTAGAGGACCCAGGTTTGATGCCAAGCACCCACATGGCAACTCACAATAACCTATAACTCCAGTTCCAGGGGACCTGACTCTGACTCCCTCTGCTGATCTCTTGAGGTATTAGGCAGGACTGTGATACATATACATACATGCATGCAAAATACTCATACATGTAAAAATAATAAATAAATCTTAATGTTTTAATTTAGAGAGAGGGAGAAAGAGATTCCTCTATAGGCCACCAAGTTGCATTAAATGTTAATAAATAATTCACTGTTCCAAGTTTAAGACCTACCTCAAGTTTTAACTGTTCTTGAACTCGCTTTGGATCAAGGCTAAAGACAAAAACAAATTCCTTTGCAATGACTCTCACAATGCTTTTGTCACCTGACTTGGCTCTAAATATATAATTCATCAAGTGGTATGTAAAGGAAGTGAACTCTAAAACCAGGCTTAATTTCAATTCAGTAAAGGTGGGGCACAAGGCACTGAAGTACTGAAATAACTGATATTATTTTGTCTCTGTCTTAGTCACTTCTCTGTTGATGCATAAAGAAATCATGACCGTGGCAACTTAAAAAGAAAGCATTTAATTGGGGCCTTAGCTGCAGTTTCAGAGGCTTAGCCCATGATCATCACGTCAGGGAGCATGGCGACAGGCGCATAGAAGTGGCACCAGAGCAGAAGCTGAGAGCCTACATGAAAGCTGGAGGCAGAGGGAGCTAACTGGGAACGGTGTGGGCCTTTGATACCTCAAAGCCCACCCCCAGAGACACACCTCCTGATTCTTCCCAAGACAGTTCCACCAACTAGGGACCAAGCAATCAAACATGTGGGCCTATGGGGGCCATTCCCATCAAATCACTATAATCCCCGCCTCTTCTCCGATCAAATAATAGGCTTGAAGAGTTTCTGCTATTGGTTTGTATCTCCAAGAATCTTCTTTGTAGCCAGCCCATAACTGCACTTCACTGAGCTGAAATGACAATTAACATAAACAGATATAAGTACTGAGGTGAAGAGAAGACAATATGGAGTTTTAAACATTTTAAAACCCGTGATGTTATGGAAGAAAGACACTACACCGAAAGTACGCCTAAGTTCTACCACTGTCATCGCTACTTATTTGTAATGTGTCCTGTTTCATCGTGCCAAAAATGGACATTATTATTTTATCCCTGCTTTCCTTGTTCAAGTTTTAGTATTCGTTATGAGGTACTATACACAATATTCTGTTTTTATGCCTCTAAAAATTACCCAGGAAGTGCACCAGATTAAGGAGTCTTTGCGACTTGAGAGACTGTCAAGAGGACAGGGGACAGTGAGCTGACATGAAGAGTCTCGTCACTGGATAACCTAACAGAGGGACCCCCCTGCAGCAATAAAGACAGTGACCATCAAAAATCACACACCACTCAGGAAAGGACATTCTTTGGCAACTATGAGATGCTCCACCCTGGATCAGGACCTTTTACCCAGATCACATCTGCTTCCTGCATCTGCCATGATCTTAATGAGGAGCAGAGGAGTGCTTAGCCAGCCTGAAAGACCACGAGTCCTACAAAATAAGCACTCTGATTTGAAGCACCTTCCAAACACATTTAAACATACCAGGCACACATACCCTGTCAGGAGCTCACTAAATGTCTTTTGTAAAAACCATTACACAGTTAGAATCGAAATTCGGATGCTAGCACCAAACCAGGAGGAGGTCACTGTCCCTTCGGGGCAAGTAAATTATGGAGATGTTAAACTGTACTTCTTGACCTTCCGAGGAAACTGATCAAGTTCAGGAAAGATTCCTCAGGAAAACACTTGGGCTGCATTTGAAAACTGAACTTATCAAATAAAGAGGGGGAGGAAGAGCTTTTTACATAAGGGAAATAGTGCATGCCAAGACCCTGTGGTAGAAAAGTGCAGAGGTGACCCATGGAGCAGCAGAAGGGAATGAAGAACAGAGGAGACCAGCAGAAGATAGTGTTGGGGTTCATCCATCCTGAGCACAGAGACAGACTCTGTCCGGTTCATTGACTTAAGAAGAATGGTATGGATCTATGTATGTTTTACATAGGATTTAAGGCCACCACATCACCAAGACAGAGCCAGAGTAACATGATTTGAGGGGATTCTTAGAACAATGAAGGAGGCAGCAAGCGCAGACTTCAAAAAGTCTAACTGTAAAATTCAAAAATGCAAGGCTTCAAGGTCAACAAGGATTCCTTCCTTCTTTTTCTTTTAATATTTTATCAGCATATATTAATTATACATAATGAGTTTATTGTGACATATTCATGCATGGACATAATGTTTTTTTATTATATCCTCGTACCCTTTATCCTCTCTTGTCCCCCTCTTCATGAACCCTGCTAAAGAAAGCTCTTTCAGCAGTTAAAAAGTCTAAATAAAAGAGAGGTTGAGTAAGCAAGAGAAAAGGGATACTGTTTCCAAGCTTTCCTAAGACAGGAAGTGAGTTAAGCCCACTGTAGAGAACTGCATTTAGCAAGGAAAAACATCCTTATGCTCCAGCAAGACATAAGAGGATGAAGGCACCATGTGGAGGGGTTCATTTGTGATGGCAGTAAATGATCTAGGTTCTCAATTGATGGCTTCTAATTTGTCTTCCAAAAAAAAATCTTGTTTTCTGAGATGCAGGAAGAGTAAGTAAAGACAGCTAGAAAAGTGCAGAGAAAGCAGAGAAAACTTTTGTGGAGAATAAGGACAAGGAAGAAGCAATTCTCAACATGTTTTGTGTCCTAAAGTATTAGGTATAATTCTGATGTCATGACCCAAGAGGGTTCCTTTGGCCCATAACTACCTATGTTTTCACCATAAACACAAAGTAGATGCTTGACATGATGCCACAGCTTGTGTATTCTCAGGCCCAAGGAGAGTTGTACCACTCTTAACTGATTGCATGGTTTGTTAAGAACTATATAAAGTGGACTACATTATCATGTTATTACATGTTATCATGGCACATGCTTGACTAGAAGCATTACCCTGAACTTGCCATATCTATTTATGTATAGTTGCTCTTTTCTCCATCAAACATTTGCTGATACCAAATCAGAAGGAGTTTTAGTTTTCAAATAATTATTTTCTATATATAATTTTGCCATTTATTAAAAATGAAAACAATTTGCAAGCTAATAAGATAGGCATGCTTATCTTTGCATAAAGAATTAAACTTGGCTGAATACTGATATTGCCAAACATATAGCAACCTCAGTGCCTTTCAGAGTTGACTGATACTTTGATTTTGTAATTATCAATGATTTGCATAAATACATAACACAGAATGGAAGAACTATGTTTAGAGACATTTCAGGAATATTTAAAATTTCTGTCCTGATCCTAAAATAAAATTCATTTAGCAATCTTAAGAAACTCAAGCCAATAACACAAAAATCAAATTTTAAAACCAAACATCCCAGCTCAATTCAATCCAAAAATACATTTGGATTCTTTGACACTGAGAAATGACAGTAGAAAAATATTGAGTTCCTTCTATAATTAAACCATTAGAAAAGCAGAAAACGCTACACAATAAAAAAAAACACTTCCATTCATGACATAGAATAACCTTGAATGGGGGCCAAAGTGTCTTAGGCATTGTTCACTGAAGGTCCACAGAACAATGGCTTGGCCAGTGCAACATGTGCAAGTATTTACACAATGCACTGTAAATGGAGGTTTCTCTCCTGACCACTCAGTCCCAAATAACTGACTCAGGCAGAATATGAATTATAAATGCTTGGCCAATACCTCAAGCTTGTTACTACCTAACACTTACACTTAAATTAACCTATAATTCTTATTTGTGTTTAGCCACATGGCTTGGTACCTTTTCTCAGTATACCATTCACCTTTTGCTTCTTTGCATTTACCGAGAACTCTCTGATTCTGCCTTTCCTCTGCCCAGAATTCTTAGTTTGGTTATTCCGCCTATACTTCCTGCCTAGTACTGGCCAATTGGCATTTTATTAAACCAATTCGAGTAACAAATCTTTAAAGTATACAAGAGGATTATTCCACACAATTTCCAATTTTTTGTCTAATTAAAAGGGGATATTTTAATTTTAACATAGTAAGATTATATACAACAAAAACAATTATCAAGTAAGAATTACAGTTACAATATCCAGTCTATTTGTATTTGGCAAAATTAGAGAAAATACTTATCTACTCATCTTGACGAGTCTGAAGGTTTGTGCCTAATATATCTTTTATCAAAACTAAAGAAAACTATAACTATCCAGTTTTAAACATCATCAAAGACCCCAGAAGGGTAAAATGTTACCTAACAACAGGGGCATCTCACTGCCTAGACAGTCACCCAAAGTTCTTCTATAACATTGGGGCATCTATCTTTGGCCTACAGACCTAGCATATCTGAAAGACTTTTCTGTGAAGCAGGAAATTTTTAAGAACTTTCCAACCTTGTCTTGGCAAAGTTTCATAGTCACTTTATTTGTGTCCTGCTGGTACAATTTGGAGAATAACTGTCAGAAACTGAGAGAAGGAAAGTTTCTTTACCCACATGGCTAGCTTTTGCCACAAAGAAAGAAAACTCCATATGGAGATTCTTTTACACCCATTGTTCTTTTTTGAAGTGGATTGGTGCTTCTAGAAGCAGACCTGTCTTACTGTCATGAAAAATATTAGGTTATTAAGCATATTAAATGCCATATTCTGCTTGGAGTGTGGTGGTGCACAACTTTAATCCCAGAACTTTGGAGGCAGAGACAGTGAGTTCAAGGCCACCTTGGTCTACAAAGCAAGTTCTAGGACAGACAGGACTGTTACACAGAGAAACCATGTCTCAAAAAAAAGCTATATTCTGTAGGTCTTTGAAGTGTTTGAAGATCATCTATCTAAATATATTTGTGTATGACCTTGAAAAAATACCTAACATGACTATAACTTCTTTATTATCATAAATAGTTTGTACTAATAACTTTCAAGGACTAGAAATTTACATTGTTAAATGATCTATATAGGTATAATAACTTGAACAAGAATAGAAATGCATATATAGGATGTTCTAACAAATGTAGCCTTAAATTTATATCATTATACAAAAATATCTTAAGAGTAGAAACATGCAGTAAAACAAAAATAACCTCAAATTTGTATCAATATACAAAAATCCATACCACATAAAATATTTAAGATTAGTAGTTGCTTTTTTGATATAAAAGTAGATTCAATAATCTACCCTTTTATAATTATTTCTATATCTCCATTTTTTCTTTTCAGAACAAGATCCCTGAATCTAATCTCCTTTGTTCAGTTTTTTTTCCTGACCATTACCAATAATAACTTGTACCCAATCCCTATAAATGATGATAAATATCCATAACCCACGAAATGACCAAAAACTGCCCACCCCATCTCTTGGAAAGGTGAATTATAAATGCTCAGCCGATAACTCAGGCTTGTTACTAGCTAACTCTTACACTTAATTTAACCCATTCTTCTTATTTATGTTAGTATAAGCTTGGTATCTTTTCTCAGTATGCCGTTCTTCTCATCTTGCTTCTTTGCATTTGCTGGCAACTCTGTTTCTGCCCTTCCTCTTCCCAGAACCCTTAGTTTGGTTGCCCCATCTATACTTACTGCCTGGCTACTGTCAAATCAGTGTTTTATTAAACCAATTCAAGAGAAAAATCTTTACAGTGTACAAGAGGATTATTCCACAGCACTGCACGGTGTTTAGAACCAAGACTGCAGTGAAGGTAAGTAACACACTGTGGGCAACCACTACCAAAAACACCTCATGCCTGTTACATTTGATTTTAGAATCAGCTTTTGGTTGTTGTGCATTCAGAAACTTTTTACTATTATCAGTTTCTTCAGGACCTCCCTCTGCCCCATGTTCAATTATATAATACCATATGTGGTCATGACCACCAAGTTCAAGAAGTGAACTCTACCTGGGAATCAAGAGGCATAATGGCTAAGACTATGCATTTAGGTTTCAATTCCACCTTTCTCTGCCTTCTTGACCTTGGTAAGGCCTTTATCATAGGGTATCTTTAGATTATAAGAACTTAGGGAAATGATATGGAGAATGTGCTTAGACTGGTACTGAATTGTGGCTAGTGCAAGGCAAGTGTTCATTGGTGACAATGATGCTGTTCATTGTCATCCTTATAGTATAAAAGATGTCAATACTATCTGATGAGACTTCTCTCAATGCCCCTAGAAGCTTAACATATTGTTGGCACCATAATTCTAATGATAATGAGTGAGATTAATGATTCTCATCAAGAAAATATGAGGGAACCCCTATTCCATTCCCTGATTGTTTCATAGTCTCACTGCCATTCACAGAAAGGGACAAATCTCAACTAAGGCTTCTCTGTCTTACAGCTCAATCTCTTCTCTAAGTCATAATCAAGTTCTCAAGAGCATTCAGAACAGCTTCAAGATGCCACATTGTTCCCCAGTCATGCCCTTTCCAGTCTATCGGGAGTAACAGATATGTCGTCATTTATTCTGGGCATCTTAGAAATTAGTACAATTTAAAAACAAAGAATGGGCAGCAAAAATCACATCAGACAACCCATAGTTCTCTGCTCTCAAGCCTGCCAATCAAACAGGGAATTTTACAAGTTTTTAGACTTTCTGAATCCTAGATTCCTTAGCTGTAAAAATGGAGGCATCAGAGAAATCTTGTTTATATTTGTCCAAGGATACAGCATCTGACTGATCTCATTCTGCTGACTTTAGACATATTATCCTCTGCTCGGTCCTCAAATTATCCTGGAAACCCAGACCCAAATACCACACTGTTCTCCTTTACATTGCACGGAATATAAATATCACAGTAGTATTTATTGATAAATCCCTGTATTGTTGATAGTTTGATTTCTGATAGCAATTCTCTTTGTGCTAGTCCAAGACTATGAATTTCAATTTTTAACTTGTAACAGATGTTAGATAAATATAATTAATAAACAGAAACACCTTGTATGTTTTAAGACTCTGATCAATTATTAAATTAAATAACAGTGAAATGATTAAAAAGAATCAAATTCTTTATTAAAGTACAAGATCAGCTTTTAAGGATGTGACTGGTAATGACCCAGGAAAGGAGATTCTATCATCTCTAGCAACAAGACCTGGGATTTTTTAATTTATTTGATAAAGTCAAATACTGTTATTTCTTGTTGACCAAGTTCTTAAAAGCTACCAACATAATTTCTAGACAGTTAATTTTCTAGTGTTTGTTTTTAGTATGTGTACTTTTTAATTTGAATGACATATCAACCCTGAAACACATGTCAATACATTTTACTAACATTTAGTTAACCTTGGAAGGCTAAGCTTCTTTTAAATTTGTCAGGAATTTTGGTTCCAAATTTGATAAAACTGAAAATGATAATAGGTTGGAGTTAATTAAATTGTGGGGAATGCCACAAACAATTATTTCTGTTAGGCTTCATTTTATAAACTGCAAGATATAATCTTTGTGTTCTTGCTGTAAATGAAAGATTTCTTATATACCTATCACAGAACTCATAAAGGGACCTATAAACTTAAAGAAAAAAACAATTAACAAGATAAGTATGATAAATTCATTTAATGTATTTCATATGACATGAGAGGTTTTAGAAGTGAAGATTAAAGGAAACAGAATCCTATGTATTTTAAATGCAGAGGGCTGGAGAAGGTGATGATGTTAAAAGGTATGTCTGATATAATGTCAATAAATTAGAAGAAATCTTATCCATGAATACAGTGTATAGGGTGGGCATCTAGCGATCAAAGTCTTAAGATTTGTTTCATGATGACCAATAATTTTCATGACCTGATTCAAAGCAGAAGAGTACTAAGAAATCCCTGCTTCTAAGGTTTGCTCCATTGTCAGAGTACAGTATTTTGAGGGTAGTATATCCAGGACTCTGAGAGTAAGCATTTATAGCTTAGAAAAAGTAACGATAACAGTTTTAATATTCTGAAATTAGAGAAGAAAAAACAAGAAAAGTTATCATGATTATACAATTCTGATTCTCTAAGATACTTGTCAATTAATAAATGTCATAATTATACATATACAATTGCTTTTTATATTGTTTTAAATAAAAATAATAAATGACATGACTGTAATGGAAGTAATCAACTACTCCCAGATTAACTCTAAAGCCCACTTCATTTTTATGCAAACATGATTTGTTCTTCTTTATGGCTGAATGGTACTTTGTTGTGTGTGTCTGTGTATATTTCTGCATCTGTTCATCCACTGATGGAGACCTAGGAATTTTCCACAATTTGGACATTGTCAATGTTGACCCAATAAACATGGATATGTAAGTATGCCTACAGCAAGTTGACTTTGTTATATTGGTGATTTTTTTAATTTTTCATAACTTCCAAATAATATTCCATTGAAAAATAAGTAGATTTCCTCCCAGTCTATAGTTTGTCTCTACACTCTGGCAGAAAAAAAAAACAGGTGGCTGTGCTTATATGGGTAAATCTTTTGAGTCTTATGTTGTCAGAGTTTCTGTCACACCTGGTCCCACAGTCATTTAGTCCCAAAGAAATACACAGAGGCCTACATTAATTATAAACTGATTGGCCTATTAACTCAGGCTTCTCATTAACTTTTATAACTTATATTAGCCTATAATTCTTGTCTGTGTTAGCCATGTGGCTTGGTACCTTTTCAGGAAGGCAAACATCTTGTTTGCTCTGTCTGGCTTTTTCTGTGTCTGGGTGATGACTGCAGACTGATTCTTTCTCTTCCCAGAATTCTCCTGTTCTCATTGCCCCGCCTCTACTTCCTGCC
>LOEQ01005145.1:9091-32328 GCA_001685075.1 Bramus lutescens
GTGTGTGTGTGTGTGTACATATACACATATATGCATAAAATAAGTGAAAGATTCTAAAATATCTACATTACAGAGCAAGGTAAAAGTGTAATTGCATTCTTTGTACACCCTTTCAAATTCCAGTTTGAAATTGATTCTAATTACGAAATTACAGATGTATAGGAAACAAGACCAATTATGTTGAGGTGTTATGGAACTACAGCAAAGTTACCTGTGAGGAAATCCCTAAGAAGCAGAGGGTGGGATGGTCAGTGTTTTTCGAGTGCAGCCGGCAGGGAGGAGCTACTGGCAGAGTAGAGTATAGGCCACTGTACTTCTGCAATGCAGGTAACAGGGCTGGTCTTGCTTTTTAGTTGGTAGGGAATGTTACTTATTATTGTGGACAAGGTTAACAGGACGTGATGTTTGGGTCTAGGTATAAGAAGAGAGGGAGGGGCCCATAAGAAGTCCCCACTGAGGGCAGATGCTGGCAGAAGCAACCAGAGACAGCAGGCACAAAATCCTAGGATTAAATCGCCTCTGGCTCTTTCCCATCTCTCTTCTGCAACTGTCTGACTGCTTTGTGGAGAACGTTGCAAGATCTCAAATAGGTCCAGAAGGTGACGTGGGTGGCAGCTATAGTCACCTACCCAATGGGGACTGCATCTTGGACAAGATCAAGGTTTGGGGCAAATTGTGACATGGTCTCTCAGGATAGCGCTCTCAGAAGAACTTAGCGGTGACCCTGAATGGCAGTGTCCACGTCCACAGTCCGGGCGGAGGCTGCGGTTCTGCCGCACACCACGCTCGCTGTTGTCTCCCTCCACCTGCTATAGTCCTTTCTTCTGCTTTCTTTGTTAAACAGTTGGTCCCTGGCGTTTTCATTCTTCTTCTCAAGAGAAAGGGCAGAGGTGAGCCAGGAGGTACGAAGAAAGTCCTCGGCTTTGCCTTTGCTTGTTGGTGGGACCCAGGACAAGGCATCAATCAGCACAAGACTTTTTTGATGCTGAGGAGCGCTCTCTGCCATGCTCCCCACTCCCCAGGACCCCACACACTTCCTCCTTTAGACAGCAGCTTCAGGGAGGAGTGGGTGCTTGCTTTCACCTCACTGACTGTGCTTCTTTAAATTCATGTTTAACCATCAGGCATGTAAAGTCATTTATTAATATTTTAGAATTCTGGTTTTAACTGTTGTGATATAAATAGTTGCAAGCTATAGAAACTTTGGGAGTGAATCCCTAGGCGTTCAGTGCAAGGGGTTATACAGAAAAACATTTAAGAACATTTTCAGCACTAAACATGTAGTGTGCAGCACTAAAATGGTTATGAATTCCATGTGCTATTTTCTGTCCATCTGCCTGTTATGATCCCTAATTCCCATAATTCTCCCTTGGAAAGCAGGATGGTCAGCCTGCGGCCCCCTCACTTTAACAGTGAGAGCTGTACAGCTAGAAAATGATGCTTCTGGCCTGTGGGTAAATGGTAACACATTCGAGGAGATGAAGATTTGGGGTTTCAATTCGTCTCCTTGATGAGTGGAGAAAAACCTTACCGCTTCTGGTTGTGATTTAAAAAAAAAAAAAGTATACTCAGAAAGTACTTGATCTCTGCTTGCTGGATATTTTCATTTTAAAATTTATTCGGAAAAAGGCAGTGAGGCAGGAGTCTGCTAGGTGGTTGATTTGAATGGTGCAGGTGCACCAGAAGCAGAGCTCAGGCTGAATCCTCAGCCTCTGGACCTAGATAGCAAATCGTCAGGAAATGATCTTTTAGGATAGGATTCCGAATCTGGTTACAGCTTCTGCTAAAGCAAACTGGAGCCTCCAAATGGACATTAGATACTTTCGATTAGAAAGATGGCAGGAAACTAATGAGTCCTGTTTCTAAATGAATTTAAAAAGCAATCTGATTTTAGCTCTTGGAAGGCAGAGAAAATAAAATAAAAACTATCGTACTTTATTTACTAACCAATGAATTGAATTGTCTGCCTTTTATTACAGATATAAAGTAAGGACTATGAAGAGACAATCATTTTTGCAGCTATCAGACTTTCAGTAACATATCTCCCGTGGTTTAAATAACAGATAGTTTAAGTGTTTTTCCATTACCTTTGTGTAAATGAAAAATGCAGAAAATATTTTAACAAGGCAAAGTAATCCAAGGAGATTGTTATTTTGTATTACAAATTAGGTTATTTCTGTCATAAAATTAAAGTAAAAAAAATCAACGTTAGGACATTTCAGCTTAATATCATTTACCAGAAGGAACGTGTAACAGATTTAATGAGCTAGCGGGTCACCTGGATCCAGCTGTTTCCGACCAGCCTTATGAAACAGAGACGGCAGGGAGCAGTGGGAGGTGAGCATTATTACAAGCTCTCGAGGAGCTACAGAATCGATTTCTGCTTGAATGAATTAATTTAGATTATCAATTTATAACCAGCTACACGAATCCCATCAACTCAACAATTCAGTGAATGATCAGGTTCAATCTTTGTAAGGGCTTCACAATTAGGAGGCTCCAGCAGCCGCAGTCAGGGNAGGGCCTGCCCCGTGGCGGTGTGTCAGGGTTCCTGAGCCAAAACCAGGGAAAAGAACGTGTTTGCTCAGGTATCTTGCGGAGGTGAAACCTCCATCTTTTTCTAAATTAAGACAAAAAATAAAAATTAAAGACAAAAAATACAGTAGAAAAAGACTCTAAATGTAGGGCTGGAAATTTTTCTTCCTTTTGGGATTCTCTTGATCCCAAGAAAGGTAAATTTGAATGCTCAAGCTGACAGTGAATGTTTTTTCGGTTTTGTTTTAAAGTTTTGAGTGAATTTCTTCATGTCCCCTTCAGGACCCCTCCCCAACTTAACCTTCTGTTTACAGTCACATTGCACAATATATTCCTAAAGAAATCAATAATCCAAAGCCCCTTATCCTCTAATGGTTCAGTGTCGTATGTTAGAGACCAGCAGTGGACTCAGATCTCATAAAGATTGGTAATAGTGCAAAAGAAAAGGCTTTGTACACCCCAATACCCAAATCAGGGATGCATTTTCCAAGCTTGTCACTTTGGGCATCTGCTCTTGACCTGGTCATGACCACTGCTTTATGGCACAGTGACTTGAATCCTGATGTGGCTTTACATTCCAGTGGAGTATGACAGCAAGTGCTACAGGTAGTGAAGCAAACAGCACTGATGCGAGCATCCTGGATGCCTTGTTCCACCCGATGCTCATGTAGCATGGAATGTGATCCCCTCTGGTACCCCACATGGAATATTATGCAGTCATAGGAAAGAATGAGAACATTGGTGAGGAACAGTATCAAATGTGGATGGAGAAAAGCCAAAATGTAGTTCGTGGGCATGATGCCCTGCTGTGTGTGTTGAAGGAAAGAGAGACAGGCATGTAATGCCTGTGTCTTTTCTTGTGGGCATTAAGTGTCCGTGGGGCATCCCATAAGACACTGAGGAGCCCCCATTCTGGATAGGTCTTGATCTCTGGGAACACAAGCTGGAGAAAGAATTTTTACTAGATTCCTTTTTTGTACCCTTTGAGTTTGAGCCAGGTGGGTAAATTCTATTCAAAACTCATTAATTTTTAGATGGTATGATATTATTTATAGCTCAGAAGATTCTTAGAGAGTGCAAAAAGAAAATGGGTGTTATTAAAATGTGTAAATGGAGGGGGTGATGTAATTATGTTTCAGTTAAAAATGGAAAAGGATAAATGAAATGGGTAAAGGGTGGGTGATGTTTAGCTATAGCTGTTGACTCAGGTCTAGTGTGTGAAATGCTCCCACTGCTGAGGGACACACCATCAGCCTAGAAGCATTTGGACAGTGTGGTCTAAAGTAAAAACTATGCATGCATCCCAGTTGTTATTGGATACCTTTTGCTCGGCGGCAATGTGCCATCTCCTCAAGGGGTGAAAGCCAGAGCTTCACTAGCACAGAGCATCAGCTCACCAGGAGCCACCTGCTTTGACTCAGACTGTTAGGTCTTTTCCACATAAGGCTTTCATGTATTTTATTATTGTAAATAACCTTGCATCCATTATTATTTATAACCTGTATTTACTACTCTATATTTATCCTTTGTTCAAGAATATTATTCCATATAAGAAAGTTAATTAACTTGAAAGATAATTTGTGCACATAAAATGTTTGAAAAATTATTAAAATGATCAAAATAATGACATCAGCACCAATTTAAAAGGTGTTTTCACCCTTGTGGAGAGTATAGAAACTCACTCTTCCAGATAATTCTGCCTACACCCTATGGTTATTTTCAACAGATCCAGACTTACCATGTAAAGCCATTTGGTAAACATAGGACATTTAATATTCAAAATCATCAGTGCCCATCCCGTGGTCCTAGCAAACCTTGAGCTCCAGGTCAGGATCTGGGTGTAGCATTGTTCCCAGCATAGAAGGGGTGGGAGGAGAGAAGGGTGGAGGACTCGGAGAACGGTCAGCATGAGGTGGGCCAACTGGATGGACTTTGTGAAGAAGCAGGCAGCCAAGCTTCAGGAATGTATGTGACATAAAGTAACAACTCTAAATTACGTCATGTCCCATGAGTAGGAAAATGTAAACAGAGTGTGAGTTCGTGTGTGTGTTAGAGGCGCCCTGCACTTGTCCTGCTGTTGGATCTTCACTGGTGCCTTCCTTTTAAATTGTGAGAGAGAGTGTCAAGCCTGGCTTAGAGAGGAAGGGAGGCTGAGAGGACAGGGGAATAGGCTTGAAGATGACTGAGCCATACCTGCTGATCTGAATCATGAAGGCCTTGTTAAAGTGTCAGTAAGGCTGGGGAAGCAGTTAGGGAGGCAGGCCACAGTACCACTGTAAACAGGATGCTGAGGTACTGTTGGCAGTACACTGAGAACCTCCAGGCTTATAAATTTTGAGTCAGAAAGTTATAGAGTTGGTGGATATTGATTATGGAGAAGACCTTTCTTACTGCCATTGCTAGACAACAGTTAGCAGCTCTTTCTGGGCAAAGAGCAGATTTTGAAGATGTTGGAGTGACATGCACCAGATGCTTGAGTAGGAAGCAGTGCTAACATGTATGTGACCAATGTAGAGCAAATGCCAGGCAGAAGGAAAGGAAAACGCTTAGCACATGGAGCCATGGAGTTGCTCCTGCTGAAATGCAGATTGCCTTCACGAAGGCCCTGTAAAGAGTAGGGAGGTGGCCTTTCTGGAACCGCTAATTCTGGTTTTCCAGATCGAGGAAATAAAAAAGCAGGATGTTCCTCTGAGTCTGAACCAACTAAACAAGCCATTCTTTAATATAACAGTGCCCCCAATATTATCATTTGTCTGGAACTCTGAAGTTGCCCCTATTTTGTCTTATAAACCCTTATCTATTGTCATGGCTCCTGTCACCCAAAGAAACAATACTCAACAGAGCAGTAGCAACAATGAATACAAAATTTTACATGCAGATGTTTGTAAATATAGCTGTTTTAGTTTGCTTTCTATTGCTATAATAAAGACTGTGACCAAAAACCACATAGAGAGAAAATGATTTATTTCAGCTACAGTTTACAGTTCATCACTGAGGGAAGTCAAGCCAGGGAATCTAGACCTAAGGCTGGAGGCATTGACAAAGCAGAGGCCATTGAATAATGCTGCTTACTGACTTACTCTTCATGACTTGCTCAGGCTGCTTTCCTATAGAACCCAGGACTTCATGCCCAGTGGTGGCACCCCCCACAGTGGGCTGGGCCCTTCCACATCATCAACCAAGAAAAAGACCCAAACCATATGTGGTGGCCCACCCCTTTAATCTCAGTCCTTGGGGGACAGAGGTAGGAGGATCTCTGTGAGTCTGAGGCCTGCTGAGGCTACAGAATGAAACCCTGACTCAATAAAAGAAGAAAGGAACAGGATGAAACAACCCCACAGATTTGCCTACAGGCCTTTTCTCAGTTGAGGTCCCCTCTTTCCAGATGACTTGGCTTGTGACAAGTTTACAAAATCTAACCAGCGCACTGCCACAGAGAATAGAAGCTGGGATGTTGTAGACTGGAAATTCCTAACTTAGTGACTCTCAGCTGAGATTTGGTCCCCACAGAGACCATATGGGTGTTGGGAGATGTGTGGGATTTTAATCATTCTAGAGATGCTACCTGTTGCCTGGTAAGTCACAGCTGGGCATGTTGTGCCATGTCCAGCAGTGCCAGGGCAGCCCCACCACAAAGAAGACCTGGCCACAAACGGCAGCTCTTGAGGTGGTTAACCATGGGCTAGGCTGTGAGATAAAAGGAGGGAAAGTGTCAGTGGGAAAGTTGGCAGGCGCCAGCGCCAGTCAGGTACCTGGTTCCCAACTCACCCCACGTGGAACTGTCCTGCTCCCAAGGGCCCTTGTTCCGTATGTGGCTTGTGCTGAGACTTGCACTAGACTGATGGAGCTAGCACACGAAGCAAGTTGATAGGTGTGTGGTCAGACCGCAGTGAAACTGCGGCTCTGCAGGGCAAGCATGGAGCCCACAGATGCAGCTCCCATTGGGCAGCGTCTGCCAGGCTACAGAGAGCTGTGTATGCCAGGTGAAGCGTAACTTCCGTGTTCAGAATCACCTCTTCACCAGAAAGGGTTTTCTGCATTCGAGCGTGGGAATGTCTTTCTCATAGTTTGATAGCTGAGTCTTTTACAACTTAAGTAATAGAGTCATTCTGACCAGAAGCTTCTATACCCGAGCCTTACAAAGTGCAGTCTGCTTCCGTGACCGCCTTTCTTGCCCAACCCCTCTGCTTGTCTTCATAGCTGCAGCTGTGGCGGGGGAGGGTTCAGGTCCAATGTCCACTGTATCAGGCACAAGTTGGAGACCATGGGTGTCATCCCATCTTGAGCTGCCCTTTGCTCCTTTTCTTAATGGTTAGGAATCACGGGTTCTTGTGGTTAGGGAGAAGACAAAATGTGAGTGTTGTAAGGCTGTGCACCCTTGCTCTTCTGGACTGGAAACTGGCTTCATGACTTGACTAATTGGAACACAAATCTGTGAGTTCTTTCTATGTGGAAACGGTGGATATGGTGGGGTCATTCAGCGTTGTCAGCTGACTTTTAAATAGATGAGGTATTGAAACACATCCCAGCCTTTTCAGATGACTATTTCAGAATTGCAAGAATTGCTCATAGTGGTTTTCTTGTTGAAGCACTGACTCTGGGCGTATGTGGGAAGAGTGAAGTTGTCAGTTGTGTTTCTAGGTTGGAGTGGTACCACAGTCACCAAGATGGCTCTGGTCTAAACAGCTCTCACCTTCTTCCCTTGCCAGACTCTGTTTTTGTATTATTAATGAACAGGAATCTTTTGCAAGCCTTGGGCAGGATCTTGAGCCTTGGCAGGGATTCTGTAGAGTATTTAGAGTGTGTTCCAAAAAGTACAAGGAAGATCAGAGAAATTACTTTGAATTTGAAGTCCTCCCTCTCCTCTGTTCTCTCCTTCCCTATCTTCCCTCCCTTTCCCTTTTCCTGTTATTCCTTTCCAACTTGTACAAGGAGAAAGGGGGAAATAGGTTAAAAAATACTTGCTAATATTTGTTTCAGCATTCCATGAAAACAACTTTTTACTTACTTGCTGGTTTCCAAGAGGGAAGGCCTCAGTGGTATCCAAGGTCAGCCCTTGGGTACCTCCAACACGCATGTCACTACAACGTGAAGAATCCTTCAACACGTCACTGCAACGTGAAGGATCCTCCAGCATGTCACTGCTGATGGTCACAGTGTGTGGAGTACTCCAGCAGCTACCAATTTCTCCGCTCTTCCCAAAGTTCCTTCTCCAGAAGCTGAACATGGATGAGAGCTGTAAAATCTAAAGCCAGGTTCCCAGGTGTGAAACTGTCTTGAAGGCCAAGGTTCAATGGCCTTTTCATGCCTCACACCCGCCCATAGCCAGCGAGGGGCATCGACGCTGCTGAATTTGTCCTGCTTGTTGTTCCTAAGCAGGCTATACGCCTGCTCACTCTGAGGACGCCCTTGGTAATGTGCCTTTGCTCAGCTGTCAGGGAGCCCTCTCCTCTGGACTGGCTTCCCTGGCCCCAGTAACTTCCCAAGACCAGCGGAGGGGAGGAAGCGGATGCTGCATCACCCCTAGAGCTGAAGATCAGGAGCATTTTTCTACTGCTGTAGATGATCTCCGGAGCTCGGAGCCAATTTTCCTCATTCCTGAGGAAGCCAGCAAGGGAGGCCCAATAGCTGAATGAAATGTGAGCTCATGTGTGCATCAGCTGGCACTTCCGTGTGAAGAGACAGCAGTGCTAGACCCACTCGGCCCTCATCACAGCAGGTCCCGCCCCTCCTTGTCATTCATGCTCTACCTGAGTAATTGTTCATTGTTGAAAATTCACAAGGGATGAGCAGTTTTCGTGATCTTCAAGTGTTTGTTTTATCACATTTAACTAATACCTTTGTACAAAATGAAAAATTATGAAATATCTTGTATAATTTCTGGTTTGTTTTGCTTCAGCCATTATCAGCCATAACTTTTCAAGCATGTTCTGTAAAGGTCTTGTATGCAATACCAGGTGTCCCTAGCTGTCCCTTCAAGAGCAAGTGGTGGCTTCTTCTCATCACACTGTGCAGCTGGATGGACACATGACCTCACATTCCTGAGGCTGCTATCAGCCATGTCCCCATTATTGATAGTAGCAGAGATATTGACAGTCTGTACTTGGACGGAAAATAGGAGTTTGATATGACATATTGTGTGTCTCAGCAAGACTCATAAATAATTTTGACAAGTTTTTGTATGCATGGGAAAGTCCTTGTTTCAGCCTCCCATAGAAATAAACTTCTATTATGGAATGGATTTGTCAAGTGGCTGCTTGATGGATGGAGCTGCGTTTACCCTGTGGCAGTTCGATGAGTTTTAGATGCACAGCTTACCAGGGAGGATTTACGGGCAGTACAGAAATAATTATTCAGTATGAAATGCATAATTCCACTACCTGAATTTTCATTTTTTATTGTATTTTGTTTCTGTTGCATTTCTGGTCTCTAAAACAAAAGAACCTGCATATTTTTTCCACCCGGAGCTATTGTTTCTACAAGGTTTTCTGTTGAAGCCAGTGAACGTCCTGATTGATCATATAGACCCCTGCCCAAACTGAGCTGGCTTGTAATTTTAGTTTTTCCTTAAGATAAATTTCCTGGACACACACGTCTCAATTTTTTTATTGAAATGAAGAATGTTGGACATAGTTTGGCCTTTTATCCTGAAGTTACCACAGCTGTGTACTAATTTTAGTATAATTGCACAGTCATATCCTGGCTCTTAGAAAAAGGAATGTTGTACTTGAGTTTCCTCAAACTCAAAGCATGTTTCTTTCCCCCTAAATTACTCGTAGACTTTCTCTTTTCTCACTGACCTGAGACTGGAGACAGTGTTGTACCCCAGCTGTGCTGATGCCCTGCTCTGCTCTCTGCACCCCTAAAGAGCTCATAACATGGCAGCTCCTGTTGGAGAAGCTGGGGGGGCGGGGCTGAGTGTCCAGGGTTGGACCTCTGTCCTGGTGTTTTCAAAGCTGCTCCTTGTCACTGCTACACAGCTCGTGAGAAATCAGAGTGATCACCACTTCTGCCGTGTTGAGTGGGAGAGCTCTCTTTTTTTTCTTTCTTGAGTTTCTATACTTCATTCTTTTTGCAGAATATACAATTTTCATTTGACATTTTGGAAGTCCTTTATTGTAAAGATAATCCTTTTGTCTGGCGACAAACAGCAGCCACAGCGATCATTCTGGACCTCCACGCTGAATAAAGTCCATTTCTTCTTGAGATATAGGTTTCCTTCTGTATTTCTGAGGTAATGTTTTTAGTATTTCTGCAGTGTCTGGGGGCCCTGGATGCATCACCAGATCTGGGGATATGCTTCCTTTAGAATGCTGTGAAATTACAGAAGCGTGAGAGGGCAGCCCAGCAGACCTCAAACGTCTGAGGCACTGAGATTAGGATTGTCCCTTCTGTCAGGTAACCTTATTAATGGAGCATGTGGCTTCACTACCTGCAGGACCCTGCTGGCGGAAGCCATCTTGCTGCCCATCGTGACCCCCAAGCAGGGGCCGAGAACTCTCCTTTAAATCTAGTTTCTGCTCTATGGTTTCGTTTGCTCCGATTCTTAGTCAGTGGCTTCCTAGGCTGAACTCCTAGTTAATTCTTAGCTAAGTTTTCTCAAGCTTTTTAAAGGCACTAATTCTACACGGTTACTTTTCCCTCCCAACAGTGCATTAGCTGCATCTCAAAACTTCCAGTTTGCTTAAAATATTTGTTAAATACTTTATTCTCTTATATGATTTTGAATTATGTTATGCTTCCTGATATTTAGAAGTTGTAACTATTTTTGCTTGTTACTAATGTATCATTTATTGCCCTGTGACAAGAAACTGCAAGTTCTCAGTGAGTTTCTTGACGTTGCTAACACTTTCTTATACTATAGTGGGTTTTATCACTTTTATTATTACTGCAATTTCATTTACCTATTGTGTTTACCATATATGGTTTATGCTCTATTAGATTAAGCTTCTTGTCCTTTAAGAATATATAAAATTGAGACATTATATATCTGTGTCCCGGGGTGACTTTAAACTCTTGATGCTCCCTCCATCCTCAGACCTCCTTGTGCTGGGGTCGCAGGCATGGACCACCATGCCCACCTCTATGAGGAAGGGCGTCGCAGGCCCCTTTGTGAATCGGCTTCCTGGTGAGCAGCTGTCATTTGTGTTCTGTCTGAACTGTGTAACAGGCACAAAACACAAAGACAGGCTTGTGAAAGTCTTCTGGCTAACCTGTTTTTGTTCTTTCCCTATGAGGCCTTTCCTAAAGAGCTTTGCAAAGGGAAGACACTGTGAATGTGGGCGGGGTCATTAAGAGTTGCACAGAAAGGAGAAAGCAAACTGGGCACCAGCCTTCATCTTCTCTTTGTCCTGGCAGTGAGCACAGGGTGAGCAGCTGCTTCATGCTGCAAGTGTCTTCCCTACCATGATGGGCTTGCGCCCTCTCAAACTGTTAGCTACCACCACCATCCCGTCCTTCTTTAAAGTGCTCTTAACTTTAAACAGTGTGCTAAGTGTTTTGTTAATGCAATACCTTCTACATAGGTTCAAGTCCATCCATCGCTTTAGGCCTCCATTAGGCATCTTGGAACATACCCCTAACAGTTAAGGGTAATTACCATGCATTGTGATGTCATCGTGCTACCAAATAACTCCAAAGTTATCGCTCATTTGAAATATGTTTTAAGTCAAAAGTCACAAAATGTTATTTTCACTTAAAGGTAGCATTTTTGGTACAGGTGGTGACTTTGTCAATGGTCCGTACTTCCCCCTTTGGTTTAAAGTGGCATCTCAAGCTCCTATGCAAAACCCTCGTACATCTAATTTTCCATTCAGAATCTTGGTTCTGATCTGTATGCTTCTTTCTTCTCCCTTTCTGTCAGGACCCCTCTCTTGTCCTCACTGTGTTTCTTCTGTCTTCCTGCGGAGTGTCACAGCTATTCTTCCCCTTCTGTTTCCCAGAAGAGGCTGTGAGGAGATGAGCTGTCCACAAGTTGTTCCAGTCCTTCAGCGACTTGTTTTTCCCATGCAATTAAAACCTTGTGGTGGTTGCAATATAAATTTCTACTGTATCTCATCATTATTTTACTTTTATTATGTATAGGCGCCATTGGCTTTTTTGCCTATTTTTGGTACACCAACATACTTCACTATGTCCTATTAAGTGAAAACTGAATGTTTCACATTTTAAGGTGTTCTTTTTTTAGTATTTATACACACACACACACACACACACACACACACACAAAATGGGTGTTTTGCCTACATGTATGTCTGTGTTCCACATGCGTGCCTGGTGCCTGTGGATGCCAGAAGAGGGCATTGAATTTCCTGGAACCGGAGTACAGTAAGTCACCATGTGGGTGTTAGAAACTGAATCCAGGCCCCCTGTAAGAGCAGCCAACAATCTTAACCACCAAGCCATCTCCTCTGCCCATAAGATAACCTTACTTGCTCTAAACCAAGGGCAATAAATGATTAACAGAGAAATAATTGAACTATTAGGCCTTCTACATGCCCAGATAGGTGAACTAAATGTCCGCAGTTCGAGGATTTCATCACAATATTATATCCTACCTCAGAGAATTGTATATGTTTGGAGATTCATTTTTAAATATAAATTTCTCAGCAAAATAAAGTCCTATAACTTGTAATACTTTTTCTTGGCAGAGTGTTGATGATTTAGTGAAGTCACTGATTTGTGTAGATGAATGCAGGGAGAGAGATGGAATTCTTAAACACTTAGGCTGCTGGACTTCCTACACTTCTCACGTATGAATGAATGATCATTTCATTCGAGGTTGTTTTCTTCCTTGTTGTCATTGTCTTCTATAGACATTACCTGGGAAGTTTTGCTGCATATGATACTCTATACAGATAGTTCTAAGAGTGGTCTTGGTCTGAGCCATCCCAGAAATCTCCGGGTCCGCCTTTACACTGCAGTGCAATCCAGCTAAGGAAGCAAGCACATGAAATGTCCACAATCATGGAGGCAGGGTGTTGCATTTTATTTTTCCTGAAATCAAAATCCCAATAATGTCTTCTTAATCAGTAAGCACCATTTCTCTTCTGCTTGTTTATGCCACTGATATCAACTATGATCTCACTTCCCAGGATCCCCAGTCACTAACTTGTTCCCTGTCTCTCAGTTTTGCTGAGAGGAGAGTCAAGGCCCATGTGTCCCTAATTGTCCTTTCTGACTCTTTGGGAAGTGTGAGCTGGTGAAATGGGTATACGTGGATCTGTGTGAGATGTTAGTAGAACAAATGAGTTAGTTAGCTCACTCTCGAGCTGTGTGCACAACCTGTTTCCCACAAAGTAGAGTAGAAACTAATGTGGGGGTGACTGATTTCTAGCACTTCTTCATAACTTAGGAACAATGCAGTACTGATCCTCGTACACAGTCAGCTATAGTGAGGCAGGCGTGTACATAGTCAGCCCATCAGAGAGGTAGGTCTGTCTGTGTAGCTGCATAAAGCACCGTAGACTTCCCAGAGGCTTTGGTGTGTAGGTCTGGGAGGACCAGAAGGAAGAGCCTCTGGCATCATCTTGTTGCACCTGAGAGGCAGAGTACATTTTGTTACATAGAAAGCACACGTTTGGAAGGGAAATGAGTCTTAAATCTGTGAAACACTGCTCTTTCAATAGCGACCAAAGAATGGATCCTTGTCCAGGGCAATCAAACCCTACTAATAAAAAACCAAATGCAGCATCCTTGAACCGTCCCAAGGAGACCTTCTTCATCTGCCGCACTCTCTCAGACTGGAAGAAACTTGGCACAAATGAGGCCTTAGAAAGCCTGTATGAAATTATTGGGTTCGAAATTGGAGTCTCATTCACAAAACATTTTGTCATTCTTGGTCAGAACTTCATTTTGCTTTCTTTCTTAGAGAGTTTAAGTTTGCCAAAGTAATAATGAAAGTACCTTAGAAAGTAAAACAAAAGCCCAACTAGGGAAGAGACTAGCGAAGCCATAGTCTTCCTGCACATTCCAGCTACAGCAGGACGTGCCTCTTCTTGGATGGGCAAAGAGCATGGCCCTCAGAAATCTCCCTGAGGGAGGAACAGTGCTGTATCCTTCTGATACTCTCTGATAATTGCTACAGAGCTCACTTAGCTGAGTGAAGTTGTGAGCTACCTTTCTTGTGGCCATCTATCCATAGTTACCCAGCTCCAGCGATCTCACACGTGCATTTGGGTTCTTTCTCTTTTTTGCCTTCAGAGGCAATGCTGTGTAACATTACTACTGCATATGTAAATATCTGTTTACAGACAGCCTGAATCTCAGAGAAGAGTCAATAGTAAGAATAGTATTTTCATATTACTAAAATAATTGCCAATATTTAATGAATTTCATTGAATTAAATCTTTATCTGTTAGGGGGCCTAGGCTCAGTGGTTGTCCTACATGGTGTGTGTCATTTGTCCTACCATCACTTTGTTTTCCAGCTTTGCCACACTTTGCAGGAACTTGAGATGTCCAGGACCCCGAGAGCATGAGTACAGTTACTACCATAGAAACGATGAGGACTCATCTCAGTCGCAGTGGACACTGAAGTCTCCACACAGAGCACAATGACAAAATAAAACTGCCCCTCCTTACTGTGTGTGACTCAGGGTCACACACAATGAGCGTGGGGTGCACAGACCTTACACTGTGCATAGCTGGTTTACATGAACATAAACCTGTGTGCACTTAGATGCATATGTTTTTCTGGGTTAAGCTACCAAGTTTTGATGGATTTCAGGATTCAGTGGTCATTTAGATTCATTTGTGCTTTGTGGCTCTCCCAGGTCTGGCACACTGTCTTGCAGCATACTCACCTAGTATATGCCTTTAAATTGATTATTTTAGGATATGCTTTCTACTTTGACCTCCAATATCAAAGCATGCTTTCTTCTCCCAGTTAAATGCCTGTGCACCAACTAAACTTCCTCTGGGGTTTAGCGTTCCAAGCATACAGCTTTCACTTGGGGGTGACCATCTGTCTTTTTCTCAGCTTCTGACTGACCCTAAATGCCATCAGCCTAGTTCTTCAATGTACATCACCTCTGCTACCTTATTGAAGGTCAAATCATATTGAAAGCTTGCTTTTAGCAAACATGCGTACACCTTAACCAACTCAGGGCTTTCTTTCCAGACTAATGATTCTGCTCTTGTCATCCATCCTTCTTACATGGTCAGATTCTTCATTTGAACTTTTCTGGGCCACCAACAGGGATAAAATGTAGTGAATGTAGTCTAATGTATTGTAGATGAGGGACGTGAGCTACTGTGTCTCCATTACACAGATTCTTTCTAAGAACATTTCTATTTGTTTTCCTTTAAATTGAAAGAAAATTTAAGATAATTTGTGTAGTATTGTATTTTTCTCCCTAAAATGTCAAGGACTTGAACCATCAAGGTGGTTATTGAGGGAAAGGTGCTGGCCACACAACCCTGAGACACATGAAGGAGAGAACCTGCTCCACAGTTGTCTCACCTCCACCCGTGTGCTATGGTCAGATATGCACACATAATAATTTCAAAATTCCAGAAACTGAATAGGCTGTATAGATGAGAACAATCTACGGTGTTCGGACATATCCCCCTGAGCTGGAAATTTCACCGTGATTTAAGAAGCATGCATCGTGCTACCTGGTTTAAAAAACCAGAGGCACACATTCTGCCTTGGGAGTTGCTGGACCCTGAATGTACTCTTGACATTTAAATAGTAGATCATCCTTTTCTGCTTTATATTCTATAAACAAGCTGCTTCATTTGACAGAACTATAGTGTTCATCTTTTGCTTTTGATGATATAACTTCTGAAGTGTTTTTCTGTGATCTGGGAGATCTAAAGAATAGATTTTTAAATAGCAATGTAGACCATAAATATCTTAGCTTAAAAAAATTCAGTGGAAATGGGTGTAACTGTTATCAGTATTTTTATTAAGTCTCTGTTTTGTATAAAGTTGTCCTTGGTATTCAGTGTATAGATGTTCACACTTACTAAAATGTGATGTTCACAAGTGTGTGCAAACACGATGACACAGAATGAGCTATAACAACATGAAATGCTCCAAGATACCCACATTATTTCTGAATAAATGAGATGTTCTCCAGTACACACAATGAATGTCATACAGACCTGTCTACAGAATTCAGTGACCACAATGGAGAGTTTATATATTTTTTTCTTTATTGATCATTCATAGAATTTCAGGCTTCCTAACTGGATTGACAGAATTGTACCCTCTCATAGTGATTAATGACAGGTGACAGAAAAGCCTTTGCTCTGATAGAACAACATGGAATATCTACTCATTTACCACTATAGCTTTCATCAAAAGGGTGCCCTCCCAAGCAAACAAACAAATCGACACACACATTAGATCTGCCCTATAAGTTACTAGAATCCTATTTGTTGTTTAAGGAGACATGTTTCTTTAATGTGACAGGGTTTATAGGATTTTCGCTTCTTCAGAATACTGGAGAGAGAGAGATAAATAGAATCACTCTTTAGTTTTGTAACTTTTACTGGCATCGCCCCACAAGAACTAAAACAGACTATCAACTTATAGTCCTAGCTAGCTGTGTTTTAGAAACCTTTTTGTATGTCAGCTTAAAGTGTTCAACAACCCAGAAGTTGACGAGAACTACATTTCAGCCCTTATAATATTAAACTATATTTTTATTTTCATATGGTGGCCATAAAACCACATCACTCATGCTTTCTACACAAGCCGGGTCATTTAGTAAACTTTCTGGAAGTATAACTGGGTATGATTTTTTTTTTGCAAGAGTTAACTGTATGTGTTATGTGTCAGAAGAGAATATGTAAGACTTATTTTTTGAATTCCCATGTGACCCTGCCTTGTAGGATTAAAGTTGCTTTGAATTTGGTTGGAAAATTGATATGGCTGAAATGCTCTATTGTGTGTGTTAGTAGTAGCAATAGTAACATTAGTAGTAGTGAAAATCTCAGGACAGCTCGAGAGTTCCCTCTCATGTTTGAGGCTAAAAGTGCTTTGGATTTCAGATTTTACCCTTTTCTGAGTATTTGCATATATACAATGAGGTCTCAAGTTTAAACACATAATTCATTTGTGTTTTATATATTCCTTATACATACAACATGAAGGCAATTTTACAATAATTTTAGTTTTCTTCTAGTCAACACACAAAATACTGTTTCTTTATTATAGTTTTGTAAGGCTGAGTCACTTGCTTTGTTCATATCTGTCCCTGTTGCCGTCCCTTGCCACCAGTGCACCCTCCCACTGGTCTTTTCTCTCCTCCTAGTTAGTGCCCTCCACGCTGATGTCAGATGAATGGATGGACAGACAGGCAGAGTCTAGAATGTGATGTTTGTATTTCTTCTTCCCATACCCATTGCCTTGTCTTCTACCCTGTTCTCTTTGATTCCTTTCTTCTGAAGTAGCCCCCATCAATTTTTCATGTCGTGTGTGTGTGTGTGTCTGTGTTTGTGTCTCTTTGTATGTGACATTCCTATAGGGGGAGAGAGTGAATTAAATTTGGGTTCTTTGTATAAGAGAAAGTGTAATATTTATCTGTGTTGATGTAGTGACACTTAACACGATGATCTCCAGCTCCATCCGTTTTCTGGCAGATCATTCTTTATGCTGAGTAAAACTCCACTGTTTATCTGTACCCTATTTTCTTCACCCATTCCTCTGCTGATAAGAATTTACATTGATTCTGTATCTTACCTCTCATGAACAATGAAGCAAAATGTATAAATGTGCAGCTCTTGCTGTGGCGTGCTTGCAGTCCTTTGTGTAGAGTCTTACAGCCAGATCACAGTACTCCTGCTATGAATTTTTTTGCGAAAGCTGCATGCTGACTTCCGTGGTGGCTGCACTACGTGTGATGGTCCGGTCCCCTTTCTCCTCATCCTTGTTAGCAGCTGTGTGTTCCTTTGGTAGTCATCCTGACAAGAGATGTGCAAATTCAGTGGAGATTGGATTTGCGTTTCTTTAAGGTCATTGAGCCTGACTGAAAAATATCTATTGGCCATTTGTAGTGTTTCTTTTGAGAACTACCTGTTCAATAGTCTGTTTATTGATTGGATGATTTGGGAGTGGCTGGTGTTTGATTCTTGAGTTCTTTAAATATTCTAGATGTTTTCTAAACATCTTTACCTATATCCATCTATCTTGAAGTGTTTTATGTTTTCCTCTGTCAGTTTTCATTTCTTACATTAAGATCATTTTCAACTGAATTTTGCAAGAGGTGAGAGAGATACAGAAAGCTCCAGTACCCCATTGCCCAGTATCATTTGCTAAAGAGACTGTTTGCTCACCAGTGTATGATTTGGGGACGTTTGTTGATATCAAGATGCTGTAGCTCTTGATTTATGTTCTGTTGCATAAAGTTGTGTGTGTGGTTTCTAGCCCAGTACCGTGATGCTATGAGGACCCCAAAGTAGAACCTGAGGCCAAGGGTTGTGATACCTTCAGGATTGCTTGCTGTACTCAGGATTGCTTTGACTACTCAGGGCCTTTTGTACTTGGGAATTTTATCATTGTTTTTCATATTCATGTGAAGAATGGAATTTTGATCAGGATTACATTGAATTTGTAGGTCACTTTCTGTAACAGCCATTTCCACAATATTCACTCTCCTTACCCATGAGCATGAGAGACCTTTTCATCCTCTAGTGTCTTCAGCTTCTTCCTTCTGTGCTTGGAATTGTTCATTTTAGAGGGCTTTCCCCTCAAGGGTTAGATGGATCAAAGTATTTTATTTAAAGCTATGGTAAATGGCATTTTCCCTCTGATTTATTTTTTTGGTGAGTTCATTGTTGGTTATGTAAAGCTATTTATTTTTATATATTCATTTTGCATCCTGACACTTTGCTCAAAATGTTGATCAGTTATAAAAGTTTTCTGGTGGGATCTTTATTAAATGTGGAATTGTGTAGTTCTGGCTTGCTGTTGATTGCTGTGACAAACCACTGTGATTACTTCAGGAGGAAAGGGTTTCCTTAGCTTCCACCTCCAGGTGTAAGCAGAAACTCAAGCAGAGACCATGAAGGAGTGCTGCTTACTGACTTCACTCCGCTGCTTGCTCAGCTACTTTTCTTCAACATCCCAAACCTATCTGCCTATGGATGGTGCTGCCCACAGTGGAGCCAGACCAGCCTGATTGAGGCAGTGCTTCATTTGAGACTCCCTCTTCCCACATGACACTAGGTTGTTTCAAACTGACCATGAGACTACCAGAACACTTACATACGAATAAAGTAATTTGACTTTCCTTTCCTAGTTATAGTCTTGTTATTTTTTATCGCATGGACTCATGCACTGTTGTCCTAGTTGAGACTTTAAAACACTATATTGAATATAAAAGGAGAGAGTAGACCACTTGTTTTGTCCCTGATTTTAGAGAAAATCCTTCCAATTCTCCCAATTTAGTATAAATTGGCTGCAACTTTATCATAGATAGCCCTTGCTATATTGAGGTAAATCCTCTCTGTTCCTGGTTTCTTCATCACTTTTTAACGTGGAGAGATGTTGAACTTGTTCAAAAGCCATTTTGTCATCTGTTGAGATCATTATGTGTTTTCTTCATACTGGATATATTTATGGGTCCTAGTGTGTTTGTGAACTGTTGATTGCATTCTTAGAAGGAAACCAACTTTATAATGGAGTATTATCTTCTTAATGAGCTGTTGAGTTTAAATCTTTGAGTGTGAATTTCTCATTCTCTGTTAATGGTGGGTAGTGGTGTGTAGTGTTCCTTTCTGTTATGCTCTTAGTTTATCAGACAGCCTTGGCTCTGTAGAATGAGTTTGTTCGCACCCTTCCCCTTCTACCTTAGAGGCTGGTTTGAGGAACACTTCACTTGTTCTTTCTTAAATGTCTGGTAGAATTCAGGGACAGGTCTATGTTACCTTGGTTTTTCTCTGAGGGAGACTGTTGCTGCTTGAATCTCATTGCTTACTGTAGATATGTTTAAGCTGTCTATATACTCTTGATTGGATTTTTTAGGTCCTATGTATGTAGGAATGTTTTCTAGATTTAATGGGCTTGATTTTATATTTTTATTTGTTTCATATAGGTTTTCAAAGTATTCCCTAGTACTCTTCTAGATCTCACTGGTTGTTGTGATGTATCTTTCTTAAGTGCTAATTGTACTGATTTGAGTCATTTGCTTTTTCTTTACTGTAGCTTATTTGAAGAGCCACGTCTGTGTTTCATTGATTCACTGTATTACTCTTCTCGCCTATATTTCATTAATTTTTGCATCGATCCCTTAGTATTTCTTTACTTATAATTTTGATTTTGTCTTGTCCTTGCCTTCCTAAAATCTTGAGGTACATTTAAGTTATTTATTTGATTTAATTTAAAATTTTAAATCCTTTTCTAATATGTACATAATTATGTTCATGCATTTGTTGTCTGATTTTCTAATATAAGCACTAATAGCTATAAGCTTTCCTCTTAGAACTACCTTTTCTGTATTCCAGAATTCTGATGGATTGCTGTTTTCATTTGATTTTAGGAATTATTTAATTTCCTTCTGGTTCCTCCAGTGATCCACTGATCATTTTAAAGTATAGTGTTTAATTCCCCTGTTTAAAAACAAGGAGAAGTATGTAGAGTCATCTGTAAAGCTAACATTATCTAGAGGTAAAAGGAAAAATACTGAATGGATTTTAAAAAGGGAAAAGGAATCAAGGTTTTATTTTTTAATAGAAGAATAGAAACATTATTGCAGAGAGGTAGAGCCATGTTGTGTTGCAGAGAGGTAGAGGATGGAGTAAGAAATAAAGATCTGATTGCACATTGACTACAAATTGCACGAACACAATTTTGTGCATATTAGAAAAGGGTTAAAAATTTTAAATTAAGCTGTTTTAAAAAATGATACCAAAGTATATCAGTGTACAAAAGAGGAAACAAATATTCAGAGTGTAGATATAGATTGCACAGGTTTAGTAAAAGTCTTTGTTTAAATATACATATATAGTTTAGATGGAAGCCCCTCATCTAGGCTGACTGACAATGTCCCCTTCATGAGCCAAAGACTATAAAAGAAAACAAAACTTAATGTTTGACCTGGATCTTTGTATCTGCTTCCCTCAGTTACTGGATGAAGGCTCTATGGTGACAGCTAGGGTAGTTACCCATCTGGTTATAGGGCAAGGCTAGTCCATGCACCCTCTCCACTATTGCTAGGAGTCTTAGCTGGGGTCATCTTTGTGGTTTCCTAGGAGTTTCCCTGGTGCCAGGTTTCTCCCTAACCCCTGATGGCTCCCTCTATCAAGATACCTCTTTCATTGCTCTCCCTCTCCATCCTTCCCCCAACTCAACCATCCCATTCTCTCATGTTCCTATCTCCCATCCCTTGCTTTCTACCCCACCCCCACCCCAGTTCACCCAGGACATCTCATCTGTTTTCTCTCTCTGGGGCGATCCATTCATCCCTCTTAGGGTCCTTGTTATCTAGCTTCTCTGGGCTATGGATTGTAGCCTGGTTATCCTTTGCTTTACATATAATATCCACCCACCATGTTTGTCCTTCCGGGTCTGGGTGTTTTTTTTCCTAGTTTTATCCATTTGCCTGTGAATTTCATGATGATGTTGTTTTTACCACTGATTAATATTCCATTGTGTTAATGTACCATATTTTCTATATCCACCCTTCAGTTGAGGGGCATCTAGGTTGTTTCCAGGTTCTGACTATTCCAAATAATGCTGCTATGAACATAGTTGAGCAAATGCTCTTGTGCTATGAGTGTGCATCTTTCAGGTATATGCACAGGATTGGTGTTGCTGGGTCCTGCGGTAGATTGATTCCCAATTTTCTGAGAAACCACCAAACTGATTTCATTTCCAAAGTGGCTGTACAAGTTTGCACTCCCACCAGCACTGGAGAATTGTTCCCCTTACTCCACATCCTCTCCAGCACGAGCTGCCATCAGTGGTTTGGATCTTAGCTATTCTGACAGGTAAGGTGGTATCTCAGAGCTGTACTTAAGACCTACTCCACAAGGAGGAACTCATACCAGGTGCTGGAACCCCAGCAAAGTACTATTGAAGTTATGGGTCTTGAGGTAGAAGCTGCAGTCACTGCACACACTCTGAGCACTTGTCCTCACCCCTCAGTAAGTGTAACCCTCACCTCACCAAGGAAACTTCTTTCTGCAAGAGGTGGAGCCTAATACAGGAAACCACAAGGAGTCAAAATGCAAAAATTTTAAGTCCAGTCCCAGTGATCTATCTACAGAATATATATATATATCCCCAGGGAAGAGCACGCCAACTGGTTATCCAATCTCAGTCACCCCTGAAAGCCTGTGTACACGTAATGTTATACAAATTGAACAGCTTATATTTTGAATATATATGTGTACTCATATACATATATGCATCTAACAACAATAAAAGAAAAAAGAGGTCAAGTGAGTAATGAAGGTTATAGGGGAGGGTTTGGAGGGAGGAAAGAGAAGGAATAATGATGTAATTATAATCTCATAACAGGAAAAATATTTAAAAATAAAGAAAAATCAAAATAATGCCCAAAGTCTGTAAAAAATAAAATATCTAGAAAGACTCCAGAGGGTGAAGAGAAGAATTATGGTTTTAATGATTGACTGTTTCAGCTACTGTGTCTCTGCCTGCTAATACTGGAGACTGCTGTCAGGGAGTGGTCCCTGTAAGCTGCAGGCTCCTCTCTTTCCTGCACTTAGGCCCAGATCAGTCAAATGTCAGGTGTCCTCCCTTTAGTGATATCACTGCTTTAATTATCCTCGGCTATGGAAGAGACAGAGAAGCATTTCCACGGTATTCAATGAAAAGAGCCTAGAAACTAGGGACAGGGACACAGCACAGTTGTCAACAGATTCTCAGCCCTGAGTCAGCTATACTGAAAAGTGGATGGCTATCCCTGAGGTAGACAGATCTGAGCTTAACTTCTGGATATAGTATTTTGCAGGTACATGGCCTAACCACTCTAAAGATGAATTTACTCAGGAAAAATCATGGCCATTATCCATATGCTCAGTGAGTAAGGTGCTTGTGAAAATTGCCACTCAGCATATGTCTTGTGGTAAGCAGTGAATGTATTGTCAATGTGCCCAGTCTCTGTAATTACCTATTGTCATTATTATAAATGGGATCATACCAATATATTCATAATTATAATTAATAACAATTATATTCAATGATATATTTAATATATGTGATTAGTAGTGAAGGATAGCAAACTTTAATAGCCCCTCAGTTAAGTCAGCAGAAATTTCGGGGGTTCAGCTAACTAAAACTACCCTTCAATTTGCTTCTGATGACTGACCACTTCTTGGCTTCCCTCCTTCCTCCTTGTCCATTGCAACTGAAAATTGGCTGTCTTGAACTCAGATCAGGGCCGTTTTGAGAACTTTCTGTGTGGGGGATTGAACCTTGCCTGTGAAGCTTTGCCTACTCTTACTATTTGAGTGCATGTTTGATCACAAGTATTATGATACATGTCAGCCTGTTTCCTTGTTCTGGGACCTGCTTTAAAATTGGAAATCCTTCGATTTGGATGCCCTGTTTAGTTAGCTTGCTTCATTCTGATAGGTACATTTGGGATGTTTCAAACTTGGTTATCATATGTACTCATTTTTTTTTACTAGCTTAGTTGTCTGGTTTTGTTGTTTTTGTTGGTGATAGTGGTGGTAGTGGTTGGTTGGTTGGTTGGTTGGTTGGTTGGTTGGTTGGTTGGTTGGTTGGTT